>VZTH01008944.1:208475-272105 GCA_013397815.1 Aleadryas rufinucha | reverse complement strand
ACGCGGCGGGAAGGCGGCCGGGCCGCGTCGCGTCGCCCCGGGCAGCGGCAGCGCCACTGCGAGCCGGGGAACGCGGTGCCGGCAGGAGGATGCAGCGGGGGTGGCTGTGCGGCCCCGCCGGGCCCTGCCGCTGTGCCCCGGAGAGCTCCCTCCAGGTACCCCCAGGCCGCCTCGGGGTTTGCCCGGATCTCGGGGGTGTGTGGGCTCCCCAACCCTGGTGGGAGGGTCCGCATCGGGAGAGGCGCTCCGAAGCCTGACTGACAAAGCCCCAGGCTAACAGGGCTGGTTTGTTCGCGTTGCAGGATTTCAAGGTGGGGAACCTCCTGGGGAAGGGCTCCTTCGCCGGGGTCTACAGAGCAGTATCCCTGAAAACCGGCCTGGAAGTGGCCATCAAAATGGTAAGGCAGCCGGCCAAGGAAGTACCCGTCTCCCAGGAGACCAAATGGAAAGTTGCAACAGGTTGGGGTTATGCAGCTGGGCATTGATGTTTAAGTTGAATGTTTGTACATAACGGACATTGAGACTGGGACTCGATCCTGAAAGATGCACCACAACCAAATAGACTTGCTAATTAATAGAAATGCTTTTTAATGTTGACTATATTTAGCCTATCTGCTTGGCAAAATCAGAATTAGGTTCCTCTGCTTAAATATTTCAGAAAAAAATTAATTAGTGTTGATAATGTTAACACTTGACTACTTTCAATTGTGGTGTTCCTCCAATTATCTGTTATACTTGCTCATTACAAGAGTATATTAAGTTAAACTATGTGAAAACTTGCTTATACTAGTCAATTTTCAGGGAAGTATGCTATGCACTGAACATCTAAATTATGCTGTGATCCACTTACAGATAGACAAAAAAGCCATGCACAAAGTTGGAATGGTACAGAGGGTTCAGAATGAGGTGAAAATACATTGTCAGCTAAAGCATCCATCTATACTCGAGGTAAGAACCGTGGGGTTTGTTGAGAGGGCTGTATGTGACCTGCTGCATTGTCTACAAAATGGAATTTCGGTTTTTCCTTGTTTTATGTTCCAGCTTTATAACTATTTTGAAGATAGCAACTATGTATACTTGATACTCGAAATGTGTCACAATGGTGAAATGAGCAGATACATAAAGAACAGAAAGAAACCGTTTTCAGAAGATGAAGGTGAGATTTTTTTGTTCTGCATTAATATTTTGGCTCATTCAATAAATATTTAATTCTAGAGGAAGAGTATTTAAAACTGCCATCACAGTTTCTGTACCTTAAAATCTTGTGGTAAGTGATAATCTAGAGATTAATTATTGTTGTGCATATATTCACTTGAATTTCTATATATGTTTGTTTCTGTTTGTACTGTTTGGAATATAGAAAAATAGTGATCTTAGAAGGCAAAGGTAGATAGAAGGTAGAGCTTACCTTTGTACTTAGAATTGTGTTGAAATGTGGGTCAACACTGGAAAGAGGAAAGAACAGGAAAACTGGCAACTTCTGCCTTTACTGCTTCCAGACTCACCTCACTGCTCACCTCTTGCTCAGTTCTTCCAGCTTACCTGCTTCTCTATCAGTTTCTAATTTAATTCCATGAAACTACTATAGATAGGGATTTTGGGACCCAGGCTCCAGGACTGGATTAATGGGGTACTGCTATACAGGCATCATCTGTTTAACTTGTATCTGTTCCAGCAAAAAGGATCTTTTGGTGGGTACCTCAGTTCTAAAAGCTGATAAACCACTGACCTGGATAAAGCAGCCTTGTCCTTTGAGGAGTGTTTTCTCCTGATGTTTGTTACCAGTCTTTGCCCTCTGTGAAGAGAAGTAGTAAATTGTTTGCTCTAGAAAGAATGGTTCCTAAAATTGCTGTAAATACAACATCACAAAAAATGATGCTGTTTTAGCCTGGATGAGGTTTTGTTATTCCTGCTGTAAGCTAGAACTCTTGGATGTTCCCTGAATTTCTAGTGTAATAGAACAGAAAGATTGTCCTAATATCATAAACTTAGAAGTTTTTGAACAGTTGCAATACTACTAGCCTTGTCAGTTTGCTAATGATGAAACAAATATCATCCAAATTGTCTTGTACATTTTATAATCTGCACATAATAAAACTGCTTGATTTTTGTGTATTTGCTCTTTCCAAAAGTGATGAGCAACTTAGCTTTAATTCTTCAGAACCTAATTTTAAAAAGTTTAGGCCAATTAAAAATATTTCCAGTCCTGTTTTGTGCATTACATTAAGTTCTCATGAGCTTAGAGCACAGTTGTGCCGTTTTGCTTAAAGTTGAAAGGAGAAAGTTAATTCCGGTTTCACTAGCATGACACCTAAACACCCTTGTAACATTCTTTTTGTTAAAAATTAAAAAAAAACAAACAGAAGAAGCAAGACCAATAGCAGACTTAAAGCTGAGTTATTTCCAGAGCTATGATTTCAAATATAAGACTGCAATGCCTGTTTTTGTTTTGACAGCGCGACACTTCTTGCATCAGATTATCACGGGTATGCTGTACCTCCATTCCCATGGAATACTGCACCGGGACCTCACCCTCTCCAATATCTTACTCACCAATAACATGAATGTCAAGATTGCTGATTTTGGATTGGCGACTCAGCTGAAGATGCCTCATGAGAAGCATTACACCATGTGTGGAACTCCGAATTACATTTCTCCGGAGATAGCCACGAGGAGCCCGCACGGACTGGAATCTGACGTGTGGTCTCTGGGCTGTATGTTTTACACTCTTCTCATTGGAAAGCCGCCTTTTGACACGGACACGGTCAGGAACACGCTGAATAAAGTGGTGTTGGCAGATTATGAAATGCCAGCCTTCTTGTCGAGAGAGGCGCAGGACCTCATACACAGGTTACTGCGCAAAAACCCGGCAGATCGCCTGAGTCTTTCCTCAGTGTTGGATCACCCTTTCATGTCCAGGAGTAGCTCTGCACGGAGCAGAGATTTGGGAACCTCAGAAGATTCCATGGACAGTGGAAATGCCACCATCTCTACAACCTTCACGGGCTCTTCCAGCATCAGTACCAGTGGTTGCTTGAAGGAAAAGAAGAAACTGTTAGTTGGACAGCCACTCCCAAATAAAATTACTTTTTTTCCTACAAACAAGAATTCTGGTAATAATTCATCAGGAGACGGAAGTGGTTCTTTCCGACAGTGGGGAATTCAGGGAAAGGAAATTGGCGTAAGTGGCAGGGGAAGAACCACGCAGCCTGGTGAGGAGAGGCCACATTCCCGCTACCTCCGCAGAGCCCACTCCTCAGACAGGTCTGGCACATCCCATAGCCAGACTCAAGGCATATCCAACATCGTTGATCGATGTCACTCTTTGGAAGTGCTTTCCAAGCCTAAAGTCGGAACAAGGGAAAACACAGAATACTTTTCACCTGCCAACAGCTATACTGATATAGGAGAAATATTTAAGGAGAAGACTTCTAGTACTTCTGGTTCTTTTGAAGAGCAGATATCTCCACCTGTAAAAGATCAACCACAGTAAGAATCAGTTTTTATTCAGATGAAATTTAGAGCTGGTATTGTCCATTATTGTCTTCTTTCCACGTGCAGCAAGTTGAGCATTTCCTTCCCCATAGTAATTGTAGTAGAGAGCCTTGCTAATTGTTCTTTGTAGAAGAGACAGATGAGGGGAGAAGGCACTCAAAGTGCAATTATCAACATTTTTACTTGCTGATATCTTGCGGTGATTTTTTTTTTCTTATGCTTAGAGAAGATAAAACAAAAATTTATTAAAGATTAGGTAATAGATTATAAAAGCGGTGTACCAGAAAGGGAAGTGTCAATTATAGGTAATTATCTAAAATTTAGTTCTGTACTTAGTTGAAGCTTTTGTGTGAAAATCCTGGCTTCTTTCTGTAGACTTCACATCAGCAGAATATCAAAAGTACCATTTTCTGTTTTAATATAAGGACTTCCATATCTTAGTTCCTGCCTTTCTCTCCACATTAAGAAGTGGCATAATTTCCTATATTTTCTCTTTGCAAATCAGTTCAAGGAAAAGACAAACAAGCACTTTTCCCTGTAGAAAAAGTAAATGGAGTAAGAAGATTTTCTTGACTGTTCTCAAGTGTTTGACATAAGCAAAATTCAGTGGGCATATGCATTCTTTCTAGTTTGTGAAATGTTTGATGAATCAAAAATTTATCCAAATGTTAATGTAATGCTTACTTTTGTTCCCCATGACTTCATAAGGCCATGCTGAATGTAAACATGAGAGAATATTAATGTGAGTGTGGGTTTTAATGGTTACCACTTTTTTTTTACATAGTTGATTATAGGAAAGCGTCTTGCATCTGTAGGTAGCTTGCACAGCAATCTCAAATGCAAGGTCCTGAGACCTAAATTATATGTTTTATATTCTGTGGTTTTGGGGTGGTTTTGGTGATAACTGAGTCCTTGCCAATGGTAGTAATCATCACAAAAAGAAAGTGAGGACAGGTACAGGCTGTGGAGGTACAAAACATCACAGGAGCTTAGTGTGAATTTACAGCAGATCAGTGACTCTGCAGTAACTGGTTTTGTGTGTATTCTTTATCCTTCAACATGTGGATTTTATCTTGAGTTCACCTGTGGCTACATGTATGTCATCATCTAAAAAGCTGGTAAAAAATCTTTATAATTTTTGGGATTGATTGTATTTTCTAGAAATTCAAATTATTTTGGGTGGTAGGATTGGCATCTTTCAGCTGCAGGTTTGTTGTGCTGAATGAGATACACTCGGGTCATGGGTGTCATGTCATCACTGTGTGTCTTCTCCAAGGCTGGAGGATTAAGAGCTAGATGCAAGAACAACTACTGCTGGCAGCATTATCATAACTTTTCATTCCACTTGGAAACTATTTTATTTTTTTATGCCTTACCCAGTGAAAAAGAAGCATGTTCTGTGCTGCCTAGAGCTACAAAACGCCACCTGCATTTCCTAAATGTTCTAAGTGTTGTGGTTTCTGCAGCTGTAGCATTATAACTTTTGTTGTGCAAGTGTCTTTGATGCAATCTTGATTATGTGTGTAACTTTTATTTTATAGCTCAAATTATCTGTGCCCAGTGAAGCCCCAGGTTGGTTTGTTAGAGCAGAAGCCCCAGGCTGAGACGATGCAGCAGTGGCTTGGAAGCATGCAAACAAATGGTGTGTTACTCATCAGTTGTGTACTTTTGCACTCAAGTTAGTGACTTGTAATAGTTTCAGTGGGATTTTCTATTTTTATAGTTCTTTGTACATTGAATACGTAGTTTCCTAAAACAAGCTCATTATTTTCTACTAGTATTTTAGCAAAAAAAAAATCCCAAAGAGGAAACCAGAATTTTAGACCCTGACATAATTACTCAGTTGCGTGAGTGTAAATATGTGACAAAATATTAGCAGGTGACTTGAATGCCCTGTTAATTTAGTTGTGCAAATACAACTAAATAAGAGAAGATGGGACCTCAGTGAATGAGAATGATAATCAGGCTGCAGAAGGATGGGTGGAGGGAAGAACAAAAGGCACAGAAGGGAAGGAGGTGTTCTTTGTTGTGCATCATGTTACATAATTAACAAATAATGTAATTTAATCATAAAAATAAACCACAAATCTATTCTGGCCTTTTTTGGTTTGATATTACTGGACTCCTTCCTTTCCTGGCTACAGGGAATTGGAATCAGAGAACATATGGTCTGAATAATCCCATTTAATTTTCAGTCCCTTCTCAACTGTTCAGCCACACAGCAGACGGAGCACAACAGCGATGTGGGTGAGGTGAAAGTTGATCAAGGGCTTAATTATCAAAACTAGGGAAGGAGTTTTAGGAAGGTTAAATATAAAAATAGGGATTTAAAAAAAAATAAATACGGGATTTTAAAAATAAATAAGGATTTTAATTAAAAAAAAGGATTTTAATGGATAAAAATAAAAGGATTTAAAAATAAATAAGGATTTTAAAAATAAGGGATGTGGAGTATGCATTTAACATTTTGAGTACCAAAACCTCTGGTTGATGGTAAAACCACTAGTTAGATAAACTGGAATTTACATGAAATTTGCAACTAGTCATTATCTGAATGGTAAATAAGCTGTCTTTCAACTGATGAAACTAATTCTTGTGTAAGAATCTATTTGAATCTTAGTATTTTGTTTATAAATTATTTAAAAAATTACTTGATGTATAAAAACTGAAGACCATCATAACTGAAATATCGGAACAACTTATTTTAAGTAGCACTGGAATTTTGCTAGCACTAGTATTGGTGGTACTAAAATCATAGCCTGATGATTTGGACCGAGGATTAGAGAAATCCCATTCTTTCCTTAAATAAGCCTTCTAAGACAATCCCTTGAAAAGCTTTTAAAGCTATACTAGAATTTTTTCCTTCTTGCTGTGACTCCTTGAATGTACAATGTCCCTTTGTGATGCTTTCAGTTCCTCTGAGACCACCTGCAGACCTGACTGGCAAGAGTAATGCACGTGGAGGTTTTCGGTACCATCTGGATGTGCAGCAGGATGCACCAAGAAATGCATGGAACACCTTAAAAGATATAAGGAATCATGATGCATCTGGTGACTGTCCACATTCTTTAAACCAGAGAAACCCAAAGAAATGCATCCCTGGAGTTCTCTGCAAAAACGAGAAAATTCAGCCATCTCCTACCTGTGGCCTTTGGTCAACTCCAGAACCAAACCAAACCTGGGGCCAAGAACCATCAGCACACCACAAACCTACACTGCGAAGTGTTGTGTCACCTCTCACTGCTCACAGGCTGAAACCCATCAGGCAAAAAACCAAAAATGCCGTGGTAAGTATCAGTTCTAAAAATGGGAACAATTGAAGTGCTTAAGATAGTGTGACTGTCTCTTCAAAATCACTTGGTAAACTAGAGACATATGTTTTTAGGAAACTTAATCTAGAATAATTTAAAATATTAGTAAGATGCACCTTAGTTTTTGTATAGAGAATTTTTAAAACATAATGGAGCACGCTTGTCTGTGTTTGATTTGTCACTTAAGAAGCCACGCCCTCAGTGACCAGGCTGATATCCTTCAGTCATCTTGAAGTGCTTTTAAGGAAAAGGAAGACCATTTATTAAAGCATTCACGGAAAATGTAAAATCTTACCTTTTGCAGAAAGTAAAGGTCTTTTTGTTTAACTTGTATATTTAATATATTTTAGGTGAGCATTCTAGATACTGGGGAAGTGTGTATGGAGTTTCTGAAAGAACATCGTTCACAGGAACTTGTGAAAGAAGTTCTCAGAATATCTTGTGATGGAAATGTGGTATGTTTTTGATTTCTTCACTGTTGTATAAAGGACTTAGAGTTTATTTAGAGCTGGTTTTTTTCTTTTTAAGTGATTATTTCTTTTGAAATCCAATGTTTATATATCCACAGGCATAAACTTTCCCTCTCGAAAATAAAGCCATATAATATAGGGAGCAAGCAATTATTTTAGAGAAAAATTGGATTTGACTTCTGGAATAGGTGAAATATTGCTGAAAAAGTGCTGCTGTTAAATAATTACTTAGAGGAATAGAGCTTTCATGGTAAATCACAGTAATTAATTAAAATGTGACTTATTTCCATACCTGTTAAAAGTGCAGAGTGCTGTAGTAAGTTGCAACTACACACAATTTTTGTTCCCTTTTTGTAGATTGCAGTTTATCATCCAAATGAAGGAAGAGGTTTCCTTCTTGGTGACCGACCTCCTGCTCCTCCTGAAGGCATCTGCACATATAATTTTGACAACTTGCCAGGTATCCTGAAATTTATTTTAAAATTACGATGATTAATGGGATATTTTAAGTGAATCTTGTGACTTTATCGCTTTTAGCTATTACTTTTCAAATAACTCTGAAGTAAAACTCCTTTCAGAATTAGATTCAAACTACAGTTTAACTGGAAACTGTTTTGAAACTTCACAGGAAAGTGTAACTCACAGGTTTTAATTCCTTTTATATGTGATTTTAAGAACTCTCCCCTTTACAATGGAGTGTACTAAAATTAAAGCTCTTGTAATCTTTTCCTCATTTATACTGGGAGCTGTTGGTGGAAATAAGTCAGTTTCTTTAAACAGACTTCTGTCAGGTACTTAAATATTACTCACAATCTTCAGCTATCAAATACATAATTTAAATTACTTCAAGCTGGTGCACAGTGTTTAGTCTGCTAACTTCTAAAAAAGTTTTTGTTATTTTCTATTTTAGAAAAGTACTGGAAAAAATACCAGTATGCAGCTAAGTTTGTGCAGTTGGTGAGAACAAAAACCCCCAAAGTGACATTCTATACAAGATATGCCAAGTGCATGTTGATGGAAAATTCACCCCCTGCAGATGTTGAAATTTGTTTTTATGATGGTATGTATTCATTTTTGCAGTTTTGCAAATAGGTAAATCATGATTTTGGAGCTGCACTAAAATATTGCCTAACACTAAACAACCACCACTCCAGTTTGTAGAAAATTGTGCACTATAAACGGTTTTTTGGCCACTCTGCATTTATTCTAGCACTCGTAGATTAGTTGATGCTTTAATTCCTTACTGATACCTTCTTCAGGAAGTACATGTTGCAAAAGTGTTATTTAAATTATACTTTGTTTTTATTCATGAGCTCCTTTTTACATCTACCTTTGACAGTTAACCCGCTTAGTGAAAGGCATGTCCCTGCTCCAAGCTTTCCATGGTTAGCTGGTATTTTATGCAGCTCACACTGAAAGGGTTCACATTTTCTTGCAGGAGCAAAGATACATAAGGCAGCTGGTATAACTCGTGTGATTGAAAAGTCAGGGAAATCCTTCACTTTGAAAGGAGAAAGCGAAGCAGGGTTGAAGAAGGAAATCCAGGCTTATATGGATCATGCAAATGAGGTAAGGTGTTTTACATAGACCTTTTCCAGTGCAAAGCAGCTTCCTGAAAAATCAGGTTCCCTTTCACAGATGTGCTTCCAGTGTTGCTTTTCTGCTTTTCATGGTTTTCATTACACTATTAAGGAGCGACACTTTTTGGAAGAGCAATATCAATGTAGAGGTAACAGTTAAAATGCCTCTCAACCAAGATTGAGAGGGAAATTCTCACTAGTGTGTGAAGCAGGTTTGCCTGTCTGGTGAAAGGATTAAACACAACAGATGAAGCTGCTTTATACAACTTGTAAAATTTGGTACCATTGCAGTTTCCTTGTGTGGGCTCACTTGCCACACTAAACATGTATGAAGCAGTTACACAGTTCTCAATTTCAAACTTTAATAAACCCCTTCACATTTCAGGGACATCGTATATGCCTTGCACTGGAATCTGCTGTTTTGGAAGAAGAAAAAAGGAGTGGAAGTGTTCCATTTTTTCCAATAATTGTTGGAAGGTAATATCTTTCATTTCAAAATACTAATGTATTTGAATATTTATGTATTTATTGAATATTTATTGAATACTTATGTATTTGAACTGAAAAACAGTTCTGCAGAAGACTTCTGCCATCAGGTGCTTTGGACAGTCCATGGTAAAATGAAGGAAGAGCTAAGTCTCCTCACTTGTTTCTTTAGTCCCCTTTGGACAGACTTTTTCCCAGTTTTTCTTCATTATTTTTCCAGAAAACCTGGTAATACTGATTCACCACAGGCTGTAGCACCTCCACTGTTGGACAAGACAAACTACTCAAAAGAAGTTGTGGCATTGGATAGAAATAAAGCTGCCAGTTCTACTCCAGTTCAGACTCCAGACTGTGCTCCTGTAAGTACACAAGGACATACTATGGAGACTACTCTCCCATATTGCTGTTTTGCTTCAACTAATTGAATTACATTTGTATGGACATAGGCTTTTATTAGCCATTTGTGAGCATATTGACTAGAAATGTTAACTTTGATTTCAACTAACTTTTGATATCTGAATTTAAGATCATCTGAAAAATCAGAATACTTCAAAACTTTACCACAAGTGCCTTCTGGGAACAGAGTTTGAAAATTGCTTACTCGTGTTAGACAGCACAGTCTTCAGTTTGAGAGCTCTAATGTGCCCTCAGTGGTGTCTAACAAATCGTATTCCAAAGGTTATTGGCACTTGAAGTTGTTGTTCTGAAATAATCAAGTGTTAGTGTGTGTTTAAAAAAGGGCAAATGAAAATACACGTGTGGCCAATAAGGCTTTGTGAGCAATTTCATCTGGTTTGTTTAAAAGGCCCACCAGGCTTTGGTTCCTGATAAAACTTCCTCAGCTGACTGAATTGTACTGGGGTCTTGGCACTCTGTATTGTGAACTTTGTTGAATGTACATCAATCTACATTTGCTGGATCTGCATGTCTGTTTGGTTGTGTAGCTCGTGTCCCTAGTACAGAATCTGACCATTTCCACCTGACTGAAGTGAACCTGACAACAAAATTTGTGTCCCTGGGGGGTTTTTATACGGTAATGGTGTTAAATGAGGCATAGAGGCTAAATCTGTCTGTATACATGAGCAGGTGGCAATTAACCACTACAGCTGGTACCTTATCAGGAGGATTAATGCCAAGGCTGTTAATTCTGTGCATCTCTGGGTTTTAGGTGGTGTCCTATGAAAAACCTACATTTCTGACTAACACTGTTGAAAAGACATGCTCCTCTGGTCATCAAACGGAATGCAGTCCAAATTCAGCCCAACTTGTCAAATCTGTTTTTGTGAAAAATGTTGGTTGGGCTTCTCAGGTGAGAAATTAATAAAGCAGACATGTCTATTCTTTTTTTCTATTAAATTTGAGATATGTATTTTTAAGTCATTAACTTTGCATTAACTTTAAACTTGGTTTGTTTACTGAATCATTCAGTTGTGCACTACAGTTTAAATCTACAATTTGTATGTGGAAAGGTACTCTTAAATAAATGTCTTAGATAAATACCGTGGTGAACTACATAAGTAGAAGACATGAAAATAATAGTTCAGTATCTCAGTTACCACAATTTTCCTGTGGCTATTATTGCCTATTTCAGTGTCTTTTGTCATTTAAATTTGATTCTAGTAAAAAACTGAAAATGTTAAACTTCTCTGTTCCCTATTATAGATGCAAAGGTGTCATTACAAAGTTTTTAATAGATATGTACCAGATCTGTACAAGAGAAATGCATCTACCTCTACAACAGGAAAAGCTGTTTCCTTGCAAAGCCATTTTCCCTCTGCTTTTCTGTTGGATAAGCTTTAGGTTTAAAAAATTGTTCTTGGTAATCCAGATAAAGTAAGCTTCCTGTCCTAACAGAAAAAATTATCTTTATTCTTTAAATTGTGATTGTATATAGCTGTGAACTCTCACAAATGGGCCCCTTTTTAGTGTTTGGCCCTTTATATTCTTTAGCAGTGGTTAAGCTAAAGGTAATTCTTTATTTATCTGACATTGACAAGGATAACTAAAGCTGAGAATCTGAAACTTGAGGAAGTCTGCATGAGACTACTTCCTCCAAAGTAGTATCCATGCAATCTTTATCTTTAAAAGATTGACCAAAATACCTAAGTCCCTTCAGCAATTTTGAAAAACTTTCAGCTTCCATTATTAGAAAAGATTTGGGTGTGTAATTTTGTATTTCAGTTGCTCAAACCATAACGTAACTTCTCTCATCAGCTGACCAGTGGAGCAGTATGGGTTCAGTTCAATGATGGATCCCAGCTGGTAGCCCAAGCAGGTGTCTCTTCCATCACTTACACTTCTCCAGATGGTCAGACAACCAGGTGAGTCTGTACCTGCCTTAAAAACAGTCCAGGTAACTCAGTACAAGGCTGTTGTACATCAGGTAACTTGATAACCACTATTGATTTTGGTTTGTAAGTATTAAACCTTAGCTTTGCCATCACTTCATAGTTGATTAGCCACCCATAGCTGTGACTGAACTCTGGATAACAAATGGATAAAACAAGTTGGGCATGCATCTACTCGGTCTCCAGAGTACAGCCACTATTCATGCATAGTATTAAAAACAGGGAGGGTGACAAAAGTAATGTTTTGAAATAACGATATTGTCATGAAATAAAATATTTAAGCATCTCAATTTTTCTGTGCTGCTTTGCCTCTCTAGATATGGAGAAGATGATAAGTTGCCAGAATACATCAAAGAGAAGCTGCACTGTCTGTCTTCTATTCTTGTAATGTTTACCAATCCAGCTGGTCCTCACTGATTAAAGAAAACCGGGTGTCACAGCACTAAAGCTTAATAAACTCACTCACTGACTTCCCAGTAAAGTGACTGATCTTACTCAGCTTATGCAGAAATTCTTCCAAAATCCGGTAAAAAGTTAGCAAGGGGAGGGGTTGCTCAGTTTGTGTGTAGCAAATTGTGTGTGAAGTATCATACAAAACATACTTTTCATTAAAGCGATGGATAAACTCGCTCAAGCAAAACTTCGAGCAATTTAGTTCTTGACTGCATTAAGTCTTTGGAAATAATCTGAATCTGTTGCATTTTTTTTCTTCCTGCTTACTCAGTGCCAACAATCAAAGAAAATGCATCTGTTCTGTTCAAGTATTTGTATTTGTAAATAACTTATATTTTTATGTCTTACAAGTAATATATGTAAATATGTATATGTTTTATAACTCTGTTTTTATTTTTTGTAGCAGCAGCTTAAAACTTCCCTGCACAAGCATGTTATACAAAAAAAAAAATAAATGCAGTGGTAATTGTGTGGATCAATTTATTTGTTTCATGGTCAAATGATGGTTAAAGGGTAGGAATTAATAACTTGAAGTAGTTTTAACTTGTTTTACACCTTGACTAATATTTACAGCAACTGAAGTAGCATTAACAGTAGCTTTTCTCCTAAGCATTTTGCTTCAAGTGTGCTAACACTCCTGATGGTGCTTATGTCTGTACTTAAACACTCTATGACTTCCTTATGAGGCAGGAAAAGGTCTTAAATGGAGTGGGATGCAAAACAGTGTTGGAGGGGGGGAGGATGAAGAGTTTCAGAGGAGCTGGTGCTGGCTGTGTGCAAGCACAGCTCAGCTTAACTGATCCAAGCCAGTTCTCCTTATTCAGCTACTGTTTAAAAGACAACTTCAATTGCTTTCTCATGTCCAAATCGAGGAAATAGCTTGCAAATAAAGAATTTAGTACTAGGAACATCAAGAAAGATATACAAGTAGCACTTATTATGAATTAGCTTATAAAAGTGAAGTTCTTTTTCACAACATTTTGTGATTCTGTAGCAGGAAGGCCTGTGAGGGAATAAAACTTCTGTATCCCCTTCAGTCAGTATTGAAAAAATCATCTTTTAATTCAGTAGTCTCTTAGTGTTTGAACAACTGAGTACATAGGAATACATAATTACATTTATTAAATTCAATAAGCAGCAAATAAGTAGGGACATTAAACAGCAGCCACAACTCTCATACTGGAGTTATTCCAGAGGTTTTTTTCCCAGTAGCACTAAAACAGCTAAACAAACCTGTACAGATGAGCTTAGGCCCCATTATGAAGGAAAATTACAGTCTCACTTTTTAAAATGACGTCTGAATGACTGAAACAGGAATTTACAGTTTCTTGTACCCTAATATCAGAAAAAATAGAAGTCTACAGATAATAGTGAATGCCCAGGAGCCAGTTTTCTCCTTTCACTTAATTACCACCACTGCTCAGCACAGTGCATTCATTCTCACCAGGGACAAAAGTGTAAACTATCATGCTTAAGACTTTTTTTCTTGTACTTAAGAAAAGCTGCATATTTCAATGCTGCAGGTTATCTTTCTTGCTACAAAAAGGCATTCAGCAAAACAGCAGATGAAAAATTGCACGTATGGTTCACTGTAGTTCAAGTAACAGCTGCTGAGACTGATTTTCAATGGCTCTTGATTAACTTAAAGATCTAAATCCCACACCAACTACCTGTGTGGAGGGCACCTACCTTCCTCTATGCTTCTGTCACCTGTCATTTGAAATCCTGGAGGAGATGTGACAGGTTCCAGAAGCAGGTGGTCTGTATTAATCAGTGCTTACAAGTTGACAAACCCAACGTCAGAAGGTTTGCTCGAGTAGTGGTGTCTCCATACAAAGTGCATGCAGCTCAACTAATCTTGTAGTTACAAAAGAGTTACTAATCCTGATTCACAGAATCAAGATAATATTTCTTTACTTCTTTCTGGAAAGGATGCACGTAACCTGTGACCTTCACAGCTGCATTCAGTGCACACGTACATAATTTAAACTGTACACACTTCAAATGTGCCATTGTATTGCTCTAACCCATCACACTCCTTCCTTCCTCTGCTGCTAGAAAAGCAGAACACAAAAGCCATCTGCAGCAGGGGTGACCAGGTATTTGGGTATGACCAAGTTATGTTCTGTCAATGTGTAAGTACAGGTGTACAGTTGTTGGCACACAGCCAACAAGGTCAGTGGTTAGGTACTCCTCATTAAAAAGCAGTAATAAACGAAGTATTACTTCTGCTTGGTTTTACTGTTTGTTTGGTTTTTTTAAAATACGTATTTAACAAGTCTCTTCCTGCATCCTCCCATATCTGACAGAAAATGCAATTAGTCTCTTGTATACTATCTCCAAGAGTAAGAGAGAGGCTACAACTACTCCACAGATCAAGCTGAATGCCCAGCGTGGCCCCAAGTGAGTGTAGATTTGGCTCACAAAAACAGGCCCAAGGATCCGTGCTCCGCTTCCAGAGGCAGTCAACCATCCCATGTAGACACCCTGCAGCAGATCAAAAGCTTATGTAAGTGATACAGGAATTATTTGGCTTGCCATTAATTCCAACCCATTAGCCTAACTAGAAAATTTTTAAGTATTTAAACAACCACTTATCTTTCTTAACTCATTAAGACACTGATTACTTTGTTTCAAAGAGAACTGCTCAGCCTCTCTAAACATTAATTCCAAGGCTCCAATCATAGGTACTCTACTGCTTTCTAACAAAATGCATTCTGGCTCAAAGCATTAAGTCTCTTCCACCAAAATATAACATTAAAAAAATGGGGAAAAGGGGAATAAAATTTTTTGCTAAGCAATAATATAAGTTTGCTATAGTGTTTCACTGCTAAAAAATGCCAATACTGGGGGTCTAGTGGCATTTGTAGTCTTTATATAATAAACTTATAAGAGGAATATTATTCCATACTGGTATTCCAAATATAGAATTGGTAGTTACAAAAAGGACTCTGCCAGAACAGTCATGACATTTTCACATTGTAAGATTTGCATAAATAGCACAAGCCTTGCTTTCTA
This sequence comes from Aleadryas rufinucha, assembly GCA_013397815.1. Taxonomy (NCBI): domain Eukaryota; kingdom Metazoa; phylum Chordata; class Aves; order Passeriformes; genus Aleadryas; species Aleadryas rufinucha. Next base: position 256,944 of record VZTH01008944.1, on the reverse strand, counting down.
ACTCCCCCAGAGATTTGCCTTGCATTTTAAAAAAGATTGGAGCTCCTGCAAAGTTCTGCCCTGCTTAAAACACACTATTATTTGCTGATGACAAAAGGAATTTTTTACTAGATCCCTCATTTTAATAAAGAGTGCAAGTCTTGCAGAAAAAATGAAATAAACCATTTAGGGACCGTGCTTACCTGAGGCTTTGGTCCTAGGATTTTTGAGTATAACGTGTAGGACATGACATTACAAACGGGATAGCCCAACCCTATGAGCACATCAGAGCTGATGTACTGGGCCAGATAGATCATGGGAGTGTTCAGGCACCAGGACTGTGTGACAGGGCAGCCCACGGGTTCGGCTGTGTGGTTGGATGGCAGCTGCATCTCTTGCAAACTCCAGAAAGGCATTAACATTTCCGTGGGGGCTGTTCTGGGAATGGAGTTGTTCTTTATTTCTGTAAAAACGAGTTATTCGTATCATTAAGAACGAAAGTGCAATAAAAGGCTTTCAAAAGAACTTTACAAAGATGGTCTAGTAAGACTTGATCTATACCTTGCCACTGGATATTTGGTAGTTTCTTCCCCCAAGGCAGTAAGATAAAGAATCCAATCAAGACAATCAGTAAGCCTGCATGGAGTATGGCACGCTCACCAGTCCTACCAAACAATGAAATTGCAGTTAAATGTCTCCTTTAATTAATGTAAAATTTATGTAGCTGCTAGTGACACAGCCCATTAGTTTGTGGAAATGATATCTGACCAAAACACCAGCAAAAAAAGTTACAACATCGCAGTAACTTAAAACCTGCTTTTTTTGTGATTCAAGGGTAAAAGACAGTCAGATAAGGGGGTTATGTTAACAGAATAAAGAACAACCACAACATCAAGGCTGTGCCAAAACTGGAGGTATTTCATTGTCATATTAAACCCAGATTCATTACCAAGTAAAAGATTTGAGTAACACAGATTTGGCCTTGCCATAAAACTTTTCACACTTAGCCAACATAAGTAGCAAAATTCAAAAAGCTTACTTTTTTGATAATGTTTTAACCACCATGAAAACAATAACTGATTCAATGCCAATCACACTAAGGATTATTCCATTATAAAAAACAGCTTCTTTCCTGGTCCAGGAATACATATCCATCGTCAATGGAGTAGCTATACTGAAATGACAGAACAAAAATACAGTAATCATAAAAAGCTTCTTCCATACATTAGTGTCCATACATGTATTGTCCCAAACATCAATGCACTACACCAGCCATACTCTGAAGCATCATTAATTTATTTCTGATAGTTCAGACGGAGTTAAAGCCAAGCCAGGGTAATAGAGACAGAAAAAAAATCAGACCCTGTGAGAACAAAAATAATAAACTTTTAATACTGTTTCAGTTTTAGCAACCAAGCAGACTGTAAAATTTCAGTTTTCTTAATGCAATTATGACAGAGCCATATTGTAAAACAAATTTTAGCTACATTAGAGCTCAAAAAACTTGCAGAATAAATCTTACATCCTCAAAGTATTGTATAAGTTAAAAGAATGAAGTACATTTCAGCCTGAGATAATGTTGTCATGTTTTACTTGTTTTCTTCCACACAGAAATTTGGGAATGAGTAACATACCTCTTTAGGCTAAAAAACCTCCCTCATATAAAACAGTGTATTTAAGAATAAAATTGCATTAACTCTATCAAACAGTTGTTTTAATCATTACTGAAATAAGAGACGCAGAAGCTTTTGGAGCTAATCAGAATCATACTAAGAAACCACACAAAACTAAAATAAAAAATATAGAACAAGATACTCAACTGAAAATATGTTTTCTCTGAAGATTTTAGGTAGCCCGAATTAAGCTACTTTTTTTTTGAACATTCAGAAAGTTGAGGGTATGGGTTTGCTTCCATTCAAAAGCTTTTACATAAATGTTTCATACCACAAACTGTAGAGATTTTTAGTTATTACTGACCTTTAATTCATTACTCTGTATCAGTACACACCAACTTGATTGCCTATGGTTTTGGACTTCTACTTATGAAGCTAGGAAGATGAGTGGAACAGAAAAGCCTCTACACGCACCCCCAACCTAACTACTTTACATGTCTGAGTATTTTGAGAGAAAATAGACAAACTTACGTTTCAAAGACAGCAAACACAAACAGGATGACAAAGAAGAGAACGTTGAGTGCTACCACAGCAACGTGGTCAATGCTTCCTTCTGTGTTCTCATCCAGAACATCACTTCCTGCAGCAACACAAAAGAATTACCAGAACTGCACACTGAGCTTTTTCTTACACCATCACGAATTACCAACAGTAATGATTCCTTTAGTCTTCTAAGCATTGAGCATGCAAGTTGGTGGGCAGCTAGGCAGTTCTACTTTGAGAATCAAAGTATAAAGTTTTTAAATCAAAATGCAATTGTTGAGATTTTAGTTCTGCTGACAGTTAGAGAAAATTATTCCCAAACTGGTTACACCATCTGTTTTCCTAATGAGTCCTAAGTGACAGCAAAATAACCAAACTTCTTAAAGTATCTTAATAATGGAAACCAAAACACTTCATGCTCTCTTGCAAGGTCAAAGCTACATAGCAGAATTCTCAGGGTGAAAATATGGAAGGATCCATACAATTTTAATTTTTTTTCTTCTTTGCTACCAGACAGCACTGTGGACACAACATGACAAATGAAGCAATTTCTGGACCATCTAGGGAGAGATGTAGCCTATTTTCCACATTAACTTCCCAGTACATCAGACTTCAGAATACTTCCAAATGCTTCTATGTAATAAGAGAGTACTTCAAAATTAGAATCACAGAACAAGTTTTCAAGGAAACACTGGTACCTTCTCCATCAGAATTGATACTTTTGCACTGCCTTCCCATGTCATCCACTCGGTGCTCCCTAGAAATTTAGAAATTTTTTCATTAATACAAATATTTGACCTACTATTGAGTCAAGTTTCTGTTAAAATAATTGTAAATGGTATAATCTATAGGATAATTATTCACAGCTCCTTTAAACATCATCTACCAAGCTCACATCTGACTGCAGTGAATACCATCCTATTCAAGAAAGGAAATATTCTAGTGGGATAGTATCACATACCCAGATGCATCTGCACCAATGGGATAATAAATAAAAATCCCCCCTGAGATTCTTAAAGGGAAGAGACAGACAGTGAGATCCCTACAGACAAGCCAACCTTATTTCTCCTTAGAGAAAAAACATGGGCAGCAACCATCAACAGTAAAACTATATCAAGGCTCATAGTCTAGTATCTTTAACTTTTTAAATCAGTTTACATTCTAACCACAACATCACCAAGATTCATTTATGAGCATAATAAAAATACAGGTATCAAAGAAGGTAGAAACACTGAAAAAATAAGTAACTTATAGTTTTAGCACTCCAGATTTCAGGTTTATTACTGCTCCTGCTGAGCAGTGTATTATTTGCTACAAGTCACCCACAAGAACAAGGGAGGATATAAAATTTTTTTTTTTACTTGATTACCTGAATATGGCAAAGATGAGAATAATATTAATAACTCCTAAGAGAGCTCCAAATAAAACTGGTGCTGTGTACATGTTCAGCTGAAGACAAAGGAATTTCCATGTTACTCCTTCTTCTCCAATAAGTGTAAAACATGTCTGAAAAACTTAAAAACATCAATCTACTGTGAAAATCTTGACAATCATTAAGAATATATTAGAACACATAAGAAAAGTTGCTCTAATTGCCAAGTAAAATTTAAGTATTATACCTGTCAAACCTTTTACATTTTGAGAATCCTACTCTAAATAAACAAAATGGATACCAGTGGGACCTCAGCTAGCCAGGAAACTACTTGATAACATAAAATAAACTGTATAAACAGCATCATGACACTTAGAGAACTGAATTCTGTGTACAAATGGTTAATTTTCTTGGCAGACAGATGATTTACTCTTTTTTCTTCTTGCTCCTACATGGAAAACCTTGATCCTGGGATTGGATTATCCCTCGTGCCAAGGGCAAACTAGAGAGAAAAGATGCAGTAGGGGGGTTTAAATTAAACTTTAAATTGGTGCAGAGCAATTGGACAAGAATGTTTCATTTATATTGGCTTACAGAAGTATAGATGAGTGGATCCCATTTATTCAATTGTGATGTCATTGATAAACTATGCCTTAAAATCCCCTACATACAGCTGCTGAGGGTTCCTACTTCCATGGCCCAATTTCAACCTAAGAAGAGAAGTGAGGAAGGAAGATGTGCTTTACCTGGCCCTAATATGAAGCCAACTGCTTGGCAGGCACTGGTATTGGCCATGGCACTTGTTCTTTCCGTCAGAGAAGTGGCACCCGCGATGTACGATCGAACTACAGCCACATTTCCTTCAAAAAAAACCCAAAACCAAGCAAGTGTCCATGTAACCATCAAGTCATATTGTTAAACTGTTGAGTGACATTTATTTTAAGGGTGTGTTTCTTATTCTGCAAGAAAATAAAACCCAGCACTCCCTCTAGTATTTTTATGTAACAGCACAATTACACAATTTTGTGACAAACCACTATGGGCCAACTCTTTGCTTTGTTAAACATTATCATTCACATAATGGTGAATCTGGTACTAAAATATAATGTTAACCACCTTACACAAGACACAGAATGCAGTAATTTTCAGAAATGTAAATTCTGCTGTGGTTACCTGCTCCAAACCCCACGAGAGCACGTGCAGTCAGCATGTAGTACTTGTTGTGGGAATGAGGCACGTGGACGTAGGCATAGAGACAGTTTGCAGCTACTGAAATAGCAGTGGAAATGACCAGAGGTTCTCTCCTGGGCCTGTGGTTGGACCACAAGCCAAACAGTGGAGAGGCTACCATTTGGCCAATGCTGTATGAAGCTATAATCCAGCCCAAGAAACTCGCATCTGCTGTTGGATCGATCTGCAGGAACACATGAATCAGTTCTGTGGGTAAAGCATTGGAGTGTTTTATATTGCCAGTAACACCCTTTTAGAATTAGTGCCTGGGATAACAAGGACTCTGTACTGTAATGCTTTGTCTGAGGTAATAAACCTTGGCTCACTCTCTCCAGCAATGCACCCAACCAATAAAATCCGCTTTGCTTCCAAGCCTAGGAATGGCTCACTTGGAGCAAACTCCAGCAGTTTGTGTACAGCACTGCTGATGTTCTGGGCTACAGACACAACTTAAGCAGTATGGCAGGCACTTTCCATGCCAGGAGCAAGGAGTCACTTCCACTGTCTCTGCACATGCCTGAATCTGTCCTTTTACAAGGACAGATTTACAAGGCTGGTAATGCATTCTCTTTTCTTCTGCAAGAATTTAGCACCAGCCTTACTTTCAATGACACCTCTAGATCCCTGCCCAGGGTATGTCTTTCCAAATTTGCATTTGAGGCTGCCTTCTACAGTTCCAGGGGCAGTAACATCCTGGTGCAGATTAAATTAAAGTCTTAGAGACTTTTATGCTGCTTTTAAAATTGCAACTAAGAGGTGAAAGACCACCAAGAAACTAAAATCACTATACAGGAACAATGGCAATCCCCTGTTAGGAATATCAAGATCTATGGGCAACAAGGGGACATTTACAGAGGAATTTCCACCTCCAGTTTCCTCCTTTTTTTTTTTTCCAAAATGAAGACAAGTCTTGTGTATTACATTTTAATAACGAGATTTCTATTGATTTGCTGTCCAAGAAATCATGATATTGGAAAACCAAACATTTCTGGATTATGATGTACCTTGATCAACTCAGGAAAAAAACTGTCAGATTTTGCAAGAAATAATAAAACCTAAGTGGATGGCAGAATAAAAGTCTCTTAATGCCACACACTTCCCTTTATTTTTTCTTTTCCTAAATAAAATGCCAGTTTTTGTATTACCTACTTTCTGAGCAGGAGTTTTTTGTTCTTACTAATTAAAAAGCAAACATATTTACAAACCTTTTGGAGATACGGCCATACAGACATAATTACAATTGAGAAACCTGTAACACAACAAAAACAGAAGTTATTTTATTTGCTATTTTTATCAGTAATTTCCTCTCCTGAAACAGTTGTTACAAGTTCATTCTTCTGCCTCTAAGTGTATTATAGTCTAAACCTGTGCATTTCCTGCTTTTTTTAAGGAAAAAGTTTAGTTCCTATCAGGAGGAACTATTTTTAAAAGATCATTTCATAGGTGCATACACACTTTACAAAAAAATATTGTCCTCCCAATGGAAAGACAAAAAGGTCCTCAAAGTAAAAAGAATTTCTTAATGTACTGACACATCTGTATTCATTAGTCAAATAAATTTTAAGTCATTTAAAAAAAAAGTTACTGAAGTATCCTATCAACTTCAAGATAATTTCTAGGCCCACAGAAAATCATCACAGGTCAAAAATCAACAGAATCCTTGTTTCTGGGGGGAGTTATTTAGGAATAAAATTTCAATCTGTTCTGCAATGGAGATGCAAAGTCCAGCAGGAGGAAACAAGTTTTTATAAGTATTTTGAAATAGCATACATTCCCATAAAGATCTTACCTCTTAAGAACTCCACATTCTTTCTGTTTTCATTCCCTAGAAGTTTCACTTTGGATGATAAAAGTGTGACCTTTGTTTTGTTCAGTTCTGAGCAATAACCTTACCTTGCCACTACCTTTTGCTACTACCAAACCAATAAGCAGTCGTAAACCACAGACTTATGCAATAAGTCATTTTGTGTAAAACCAGTTTTATTACTTATCTCATTAGATGTAACCTTCTATTTGATTTGCTAGTCATATATTCTCTATTGAAGAATTAAACAATGCACCTTTTTTGAGGTTAGAACAGTAGCATTAAAGATGTGTAGTTGAAACCTAGAAAACCCTGTAATTTTCAAACCAAAGTATACTCATTAAACAAATGACATCGAATTCCACATGTGTGTACTCACCTACACTACTGAGAAACATTGTCAGGTACATGATCCAGATGGATCGCCATCTGCTCTTATAATGTTCCTGTGTTTCTACAACATCCCTGTTTTTAAACCAAAAAGCAAGAGAGAGAAAGAAATCATTATCTGATCCTCTTCTAGTTGCTCCCACATGACACGGAAAACATTTTTCACAAACCTCTCAATACAGTTGTGCAACTTGTTAAGCAGGAGTGGATTTCCGCTCAGCAAAGACTATAAAGAATTTATTTTTTGCTGAAAAAATACTAGATTGACAAACCAAACAAAATAACAGAAATGCTATCACACACCAAATGTTACACACAGAGATCTTGATCTAGGGAGGTTTTCAATTCTGTAAACTCTTTGTATAGACACTTTGGAGCATCACACATCATATAAAAGCTTTAAAAAGTGTATGGTAAATCATAAAACCTCAGACATTTCCTCACAGCTGTAACCTTAAAAGAATCGCAAACCTGAACAACTATAGATTTGACTAAAAGGTACAGCCAGTCTGTCCTTATGAGGAGAAAATAACAATATACAATGTAAAAGTTGCATGTAAAAGATACTGCTGTAGATTGCAAGGGCTAAAAAAAAAGTTAAAACAGACGTTATAAATTAAGTTACAAAATAATCTCTATTCAAATGATGCAGGCTCAGGTTACAGATATATAGACGCCTGAACATAGTTTATAAACCCTGTTTATATAAGTCATACCTAGATTCAGGCGTATCTGCGATTTTAAGTTCAAAACACTTGTTTTGCTGTCAGAAGGGGAAAAAAACCCCAAGTGACCAACTGCTGCCCACACATGAAGGCTGCTATTAAACACCCAGACTTCTGCCCCACATTAATCCCGTTTGGTGTCTTTTAGGAACTTCCCAAGCGAGTGGGTTTGTGATTTCCTACAGCGGGAAGCAGCCCCCGGCCCGCTCCCGCAGCCGGGCCCGGGACGGTCCGAGACACGGGCTCCGGAGCTCTGGGGACGGCGGCTCGGGCCGGGACTCCCGGCCGGGCAGCGCACCCAGGCTCGGGCTCCCCGTGCGGGGCGGGGAAGGACCCGGCACCCACGGGCGGCTCCTCGGGTTACCCGCGGCGGTGACACCCCAACTGCTGGCGCCGCGGAACCAGCCCCTACCTGCTCTCCTCCTCCTCGTCCTCATCCGCCGCGGCCCCTGCGGACCCCAGCAGAGGCTCCTGCCCTTCGGGACGCGTCTCCGGAGCGGAGCCCGCGGCCGCCATGGNTCTTCTTCTTCCTCTTCTTCCTCTGCTTCCCGCTCCCGCCCTCCCATGTGGTGCCTCAGCACTGGCAGCGCTCCGGGTGAGCAGCGAGTGACCTTCGCGGGCCGGGCCGGGCTGGGCGGTCGCCGTGCCGCCCGCTCAGGGAGCGGCGGTCGCGATGCCAGAGCGGCTCCCCCTCACGGCATTGCCCGGCCCCGGGGGCGGGCTCGGGGCGCGGGGGGGGGCTGAGGGGGACGGAGGGGCCGCGGTGTCCGTGTCTTGCCTCCCGCCGCCCCTGCCCGCGGGCGCTGGAGCAGCGCCGGGTCCCGCCCGGGCGAGCTTGGAGGGGGGAATTGCAGAGATTTGGGATCGGGGGTCCCACCTGCCCCCTTCGAGTGCTCGGGTCAGGCTTGCAGGGAGCTGCTCGCACCCTGCTTTAGGCCCCGTTGTTTATCCTCAGGCTTCTCTGTGTCCATCCCGTTGTGTGGAGTTATTGTGGGGCTTGTGTCTGCCTTGCCGTGTCTTCTTCGTGATTTCTTTGGTTTTTAAGCAGTCATTTTCTTCTATCAGAAAAGGACCTGGCGTTAATTGTAAGAGAGGTTTTTTAAATAGAGAAGGAGGGTAGAGAAGTTGACAACTCCGCCTTCTAAAACAGAGCCTCCGTGTTTTTTTCAGGTTGGCTGCTGGGTGGGAGCTTTTTCACATCCATGTATAGAATAGAAACTACACTGTGGGCCTTGAAGTCCTGATGTGCTTTCCAGGGGTGTTTTTCTTCTAATTGAGGCTGTTTACACTGGATAAAAAGCGATAGCTGACCTTCTATGTGTTGGATTTTGGATGAATTTTCTTGTCTGTTTCTATGTTTCTTCTTAGTGCGCTTTTGTATCAGAATGCAGTTTCCATTCACAGCTCACGATTATGTAAAGCTTTCCGCGTTATCAATATATTCATTCATGATTCATAACACAGATCCTGTCTCTTGGGCCACACAACTCCACAGCGTCTTTATCAGGTCACTGCTTCTAGCTGACCTGTCTCACAGAGGGATCGGGATGTGTACTGTTAAGTGGCGGAAATCAAGTCTCATTCTGAAACAGCCTTTGCTGATTCTTTCATTTCAAATCCTCACTGCTGAAGTACTCCCGTTAATGTGAAGTTATAAAGCTTCAGCCTCCAGCAGTTGGATTTGCCTTTCTTGGCAGTAAAAGTGTTTGTAATTGTCTTTCCATGTAGGCATGGATGGGCAGTGACTGAAGCATGTCTTGCCCTTTTATTATAGAGATACAATAGGGGCCATCCTCCCAAATTTTTTTATCTCAATGATATTTCTGAGAAGTTCTATGCAGTATAGTTCACATACTAGGAATATTTGTTTCTTTGTTTTAGTGTTTCCTGTACTCTTTCCAGTAGTGCTTTTATCTTGATTCTGATTAATTGAAATATCCTGAGTTACTTCAGAGTCTCCATTCCATCAATGAAGCAGAAGAGACAATGCAACAATGCTTTTGCCTGAATCAATATTGCATTAAAATATAATCTACTTGCCTAGAAAGTTGTTTTGGCACTCCCTTGGTGCAGCAGAGAGCTTGTCAGGCCAGACTTGGGACTCCAAGCAAAACCTACATCTTCATGTTTTTAAAACAAAAGGTCCCCACTATTTCATGTATTTATTTTTACCCTGTAGTGATTGAACCATCCTAGAGCCATTGTGGCTTTCTAGGATGCTTGTTCTAATATTCAAGTACCTTAAATTGTCTATAATTTCTATTTTTATAGTAATTAATTCTAGGTGTTAAAGAGTTCTCCTTTTTTTCTGTATATTGATTCTTAAATATTGGCTTTCTAGAAGTGAAGAGGAATGTTTTTGTTGACCTGACTGCAGTTTTAAGTTGTTATAGTCAAACAAGTTTATTTTTTAAAAATGACCATGTTGGAGTGTGGCAGAATAAATGCTTTTGGATGAAAATAAAGTTTTTAAGAAACCATAAATTAAATTACACTATTTTGGAGTGTGATGAGGTTATTGAGTACATTTGGTGTGGAGGAGTCTGGAAATACTAGAAAATCCCTGAAATGACCTTATTAACCAAGTCTTTGTTTATTAAATCTGTTGTTTTCTTAGGTGTACACAGATCCTGGACCTTTATTTTTAATTGAGTAACCTGTATCCTGCTGACCAAGAAACCAGATTTAAATTCTTTTTAGTTGTGTTTGGTTTGATTTGTTTTCCTTCCTCGTTGGAAGAGCTCAGCAGTGGCTCCCTGTTCACTTCAGTAAGTATTGCTTTGAAATAATACTCAGCTTACCTAAAATATCGTTAGATTTAGCTCTATATGAGCTGGTGTATTTGTTGAAAGAGAAATGATCCTGGCAAGCATTTTTAGGGTGTGATTTCTTCCCTGAAGGGGGTGGGAGGAGCATTGCTTTGAAAACTGTAAGAAATTGTGAAATTGGAAAGGAATGGATAAAATAAGGGTTAGGATATATGTTTAAAACACCAGTGAAGGCAAAAACAGTGCCTGGAACTACATATTCTCTCTCCTTTTCTTTTCTCTCTCCTCTCCTTTTCTTTTCTCTCTCCTTTTCTTTTCTCTCTCCTTTTCTTTTCTCTCTCCTTTTCTTTTCTCTCTCCTTTTCTTTTCTCTCTCCTTTTCTTTTCTCTCCTTCTTTCCATTAAGAAGATGAAGAGATCAAGTCTTCTAGTTGTTCAAACCCAAGCATTGTTTCAAGCTTCCGTTCTGAGATGTGTTTATGACAGACCACATTGACTGAAAAGTTTTGCCATCGTACCTCTGTTGAGAGGACAGAGATCAGTGCCACTCTTTGTTTTATCACTTCAGGTAAAGTACAGTTAGGACTGGTTAAAGATGCAGTTCTATGACTTGATGTGCCTCTTCAGTCAGCTTGGCATCAGTGGTGTAATGAATATCTGATTATAATTAGCTTTTTAAATTCATACAGGTTGTATAAACTGCCTCAACTCTTTTTGTTTTAAACAAAATATAGACCTGAATATCGAGGTTAACTTTCTTGGAATACATTAGATGGCTTTTCCTTAATGCAGGAACCAGAATAAGAAACTACTTTGTGTTGCAATCAGTGAATTTGCCACTCATGTTGACAACCCCTTTAACTGCCTTGTTTTTACCTCTGCTTTTCCCCAGATGACAGTGTGCTGCTAATGGGTGTAAGTAAATTAGATGTCTTGTACCGAAAGCTTCTCCTCACTAAACTTTTCATCAGAGGATGGGGAAAGCCAGAGGATCTGAAAAGGTGACTTGTTAAAAAGTAACAGCATAAACAATATGTTATATTAAAAGAAAAAAAACAACCCTTGAAGTAGCCACAGTAATTACTATCCTGTATTTAAAATACCAAAAGTGTTTAAGTTGGTTTTGTTCAGGAAATCATGTTTGTATATCAAGGAAGTAATTGGATTTAAAAGGAGTTTTGAAATGATTTGCAAGTTTTTTTCTGTTTAAAGAGGCTCTTGAGAGAATATCTATGTGTCGAACTGTATTTTTCACTTACGTTTATATGATGACATACTTCAAACAGCGTCTCTGGAAATGTTTTCTAAAAACAAAACTTGATGAATTTCTGCAGAAGAATTGTTTCTGTTTAACATTAAAATGGCTCTTGCTATCTCTCTGTAACTTCCTAATTAGTTTTAAAAATGTAAGATTTAACCAGAAGTTTCTCTCACAGCCCAAAGTAGTAAACTCTTTCTTTCTAGATGTCTTGAAAATAAGAAAAAAAAGGAAGTATCTCTTAATTTTTAAGCATTTGATTACTTTTATTAATTACTATTGAGATTAACATTTGGCAGTTGAGCACTTTTATTTCTTAAGTTTAAAAATGAGGTGACAATATATATATATTCTGCATTGTGCAGTATTTAAATAGGAAATGATAAATCTGCATTTAATAAGCTTACTCTTATGTATATGAAAATCAATAAAGAAAACTTTGAAAACTACTGAAATAAAATTTTGTGCACTGGATAGCAGTGGAGTTTTATGGGAGCTTGTTTTTTGTTTTTAAGTCCATGTGAAAGATCTGATCTGGAAATGGCACTTGGATTGCTTTGTGTGTCTGTCTTCAGTTGATGTTTCTCTTAAGTATCAGACTTTCCTGCAAAATGAGAATTGTTGGCTTTGGTTGGAATAACCAAAAATGGTGGGATTTGTTCTGATTGCAGCATTTCTGTATTTTATTCTGTGTGTGTATCCAAAATGGGATATTTTAACGTTTTAAAAACTTTTGGGCTCTTGGTGAGACATGGTGAAGTTTCACTGCCCCATCTCTGTCTCCCTCCAGTAGAAATGGTGTCTCTGTACAGGGGAGCCTCTGGCTGATGCTGCCGCTCACCAGTGCAAGGCTTGCCTGCGCTCTGGAGGGTGATCACACCCACACCAAATGGCAATGAGGGGGTGTTGCTGGTGGTGACAGTGGTATCAGCTGCAGTTCCTCCTTCTTCATTCAGGGGAAAAACCCTCTCCTATCAGATCAAAAGTGGTGGGGGAAGCAGGAGGCACTCTTGCTGGTCTGAAAAGGGGAAGAAAGTTTTGTTCTACGTGTTGCCCCTGACCAGGAAGAAGATGAGCTGTTCCCCAGCAGGCTGGTTTCACCTTGATGAAGAAGGAAGAATGCCACCTCCTCCTGACCCCTCACATTGGCTCGTGGGAGGAGTGTTTTTATTTTTATTTCTTAACTCATCACTATGAAGCTCCATTATTAAGTTATTATTAAATTTTTTGTACTTTGGGCATTAACTGAGATTGAATGACTGACTACTCTGCCTAGGTGTGATGTGAAATTTTATGTGCACATCCTTGATGTGATGAATGTTAGTATCCTAACTCTTTGTCCTCAACTCATTAGCAAGGGTTGAAATTCCTCCGTAGAGGCAAGATTTAGCCTTCAGGATCCACCTAACTACAGAAACAAGACACAAATGCAGTATTTTTAGAAGATTTATTGTCAAACAGCATCTCTTTGTTTAGCTTACCCTCCACACTCACATCTCACATCTTTACCCTTACTTTCTCAGAAATACTTAATGCACTTGCTTTTCTGTATAAGAAAAGCAAAGGTTATAAAGTAGAGCTATTTTTTATGTGGTGATAAACTGGATTTTTTTTCCATTCTTCGAGTTTTCTATGGTGTTGGGGAGGTGAACAGGTCACTCTTCTGTACTTTCCACTCAAATCTGTTCTAGCTGGTCAGGTAACGTGTGTGTTTATGACCATATGAATGAGCAAGTTATTCTTAGCGTAGAGTATTTAAGGTTGAGAGGGAAAATTTGCGGGCATCAAGTCAAAATCCCTGTTCAAAACAAAGCTGACTTCTTTGTTTCTTCAAGTCACTTGGCACTTCATTCATTTGAAAGTCCCTTGAGGATGAAGATCATTTATAGTTTCCCTGGGCTATTTTTCCATGTGTTTAATTGTGAAAGCAGTCTTTCACTTTGCTCCAGTAGGGATTTATTACACTGCAACACAGGACCATTGCCTCTTCAGTATTCATGTCCTTCAGTAATCTTGTCCTCTCACTGTGCACTTCTGAGAAGAGTTTTGTTTCATTTTCTCTGTGTGGCTCGGCAGCCCATTTAAGTAGCAGAAGAAAGCCACCAGATTTGCCCCTTAGCTTTCTGTTCCCCAGCAAGGTACCTGAGCCCATTTTTTTTTAACTTAAAAGCATCCTATGGTAGCTACCTACCCTATGCAGGCCTGATTAATCTGTAAATGGAAAGCTGGCTTCATAACTTTTAATTGTTTGTGGCTTACTTTAGCTCCTGAAATTTTATATAAATATGTCTCTTCTTTTTTTTAGATTAAAAGTTGAATCTTCTCTGCTTGTTTCCTTTCAACAGAATATTTGAATTCAGAAAGATTATTGGAAACAGAGAAAAATGCCAGACGTTGGTTTCGAAAGATTACCCAGTGTTCATTGACAAGGTACTTAAAAGCAAGAGATGATGTGATTTAACTACATTTATTTTCCTAATGGTATATAAAGGTGAAATAGCTTGGTACTTAACACCAGGCTACTTTTATACCTACTAGCAGAGAATGGAAGGAAACAGAGACTAAAGCAGTGGCTGTACAGATACTGTTTTTTTCTTTTTTTCCCGGTGGTACAATAGTTGGGGAGTGAGATGTCAAATGTTAAAACTCAAAAAAGTGTTCAAAACTTATGTATTATCAAATATATTTAAAATGGGACAGCATTACACCTTTCTTTGATTCCTTTAAAAGGTTATTTATTAAAAGCGAAGTTGGAAACAAATCTTTTGACTGTGTTATAATGTGTATCTCTATATTTGAGGAGTAGGCCTCTGCTCTGGGTTTTTTTAAGCAAGTTTTTATCCTATAACAAATTCTTCTTTAAGAGATTTGCTTTCAGAGCAAGTTAAAGACTGACATAGTATTTATTGCTATTGTCCCATTCTCTCTGCAGGTTGAGGGGCAATCTGACTGTAAAATCCTTGAGGGGCACTTCATTTCCCCCTTGGCTCATTGTGTCCCAGGTATCCTGCCAGTTGAATCTCTTGTAGCAAGGTAAGAGAAACCAAGAGGTATTTCTTTCTGGAATTAGTGCTGCAGAGAAATAATGGTCTATAAGTAATTTTATTGTGCAACTAATTGAGTGTAAAGCAAACTGTCTGTAAAATACTTCAAACTGGGGGTATTTTGTATCAATGTGTTAAAATAGATTTGTTTTCAAAAGTGAAAATAAATCTTATTCATGTGATAGTTCAATCTGTATTTAATATTTTTTTTTTTTTTAGTGTAGAAATCATATTGCACAAAGCTGTGGAATAACCTGGGTTTTTTTAATTATTGGTTTGATTTTTTCCAAATGAGCGGGGTGGTGGAAAAGAAGAACAGTAGTTATTGTTATATATGTAGCAGGAGAAACTTCTTATATCAAAGCATATTATATTGTATTTGAAGGAGCCATCCCAGCTTTCCATTTACATTGAATACAAAAATGTTACATATGTGATGAAGTAGCAAGCTCATTGAATTGTAGCAAGAGAAACTGGTGCCTTTCTTACTTGGCAAACAAATTTAAAAAAAGAATTCTCACAGAAAGCTGGAGGCTCCCTAACAGTGCTGGTTTCACACTAACACTGTTTTGCAGATGAGGAGTGCGTTTGCAAAGGGAGCATAATTTCTGTTTGCTTTTAGTTTTGAGCTGAACTGTCATGATGACTTTCTCCTCCCAGACTTTGTTTGATGTTTAATAACATAAACATAAAAGTTTGTCAGCTCAAGTTGATGCTGACGTTGTAAATTTTGTCAGTAATACTGGTTCGTGTTTTCATATGTGTACTTAAGCATGTAACATTAAGTAATGTGAGAAAAAGGTTGATATTCAAGAAATCAGTTCTGTTCCACCTTTCCACTGGTTAGAGATAGAAACTGTTTGTTAACATTATCAAACTAATTAATACCATATTGGAAAATACAATATGCTCGTTGTTTCCTTATCTATGCTCTCTTGTGCTTTGTAGCCAAGTTATGTTATTGTTACTTTGGACTGTATTGTGACAGTTTGGAAAAGCTGTACAAATTTCCCTTAAGATGGTATGAATGTATTTCCTGAAGTGTAACACTGTTGTAGGTAACAGTGCTCCATCTTGTGGGGAATAGTGGTGGCTCAGAAGGGATTTTTTTTTTCAGTAGTTCAGACTATAAATAAGTAGCAGCAGAAGACATTCATTGATTGATGTTGGGTATATAGAATGATTTCATGGTTTGTTTGTTGGGTTTTGGATTTTTTTTTTTTATTTATTGCTCATCTTAATCTTCAATTTCAGCTGTTGTGCCTTCAGGAGAAAAATAGCAATGATGCCTAGGAGAGCTGGACATGCTTGTTTAGGCTGCTCTTTATCTGAAGTTGCATTTCTCCACTCTGCAAAGTTTAAATTGTGATGATGAGGTAGTAGTCTTTTTTAGGAACGTGATCTTTCATCTTGGCTCCTTTTCTTGTTTGGCCTTTCTTCTGTCCTACTTTCAGATTCCTTTGTTTGCTGAATGTGTTCATGAAAAATGATGTTGCTGAATTGCTGGCAATTTGCCTGCTTGGGTTACAAATACTTTTTTATGTTGTTTTGGTTTTGTTTTTTTAATTAATTTCTCTTAATGCAGCTTGTAAATAGAAATACTTACTCTACTAAAATAGGTGTTCATTTCTCACAGATTTCAGTTCATCATACCCAGAAGATGGAATAGCAAGCACAGACCTGTGTGCATTCATTTAGCAGGCACTGGAGACCATGTGAGTGTGTAAAATGTAGAATTGATTGTTATTGAGAAATTAAATTATCAAATTTTGTCTTACCTATATTGTTTGTACATCTTGTCTTTAGCACTTCTGGAGGAGACGCACATTGATGGCACGGCCAATGATTAAAGAAGCCTGTATGGCTTCCCTGTTGCTAGAAAATCCTTACTATATCCTTTTGTGGAAAACACAATAGATATTCCTAATGTCTTCTCTGGAAGGTAGAAGAGTTACCACGCTTGTAAAATACCTACTTTTTGGATCCATTCCCAGGGGGTAGAAGCAAAGAAAGTATGACCATTGCATGAAACACAGTTCTATGGTGCCTCAGGTAAATTTTGAAAAACTTACTATTACTACTTAAGATTTGGTTGGTTGTTTTTTTTTTAATAGTTAAGTTCTGGTATGTCTTCTTGTATAACACTCTTATTCTGTTTCATTAAATAGGATCTTGGGTTACACTTTTTCCTACTCATATATCTAACAACAGTAAAATGTTGCAAACTACATCATCAAAGTAGGTTGGATTTGATGTAGTGACAGTATAACATCGAGAATTGCACTAGTTTGAAAACAGACCAGTGAGAGATCGCAAGTCTGAATTACAATTTAATAGGAAAATTAAATGCAATAGTACAAGAACACTGACAGAGTCAGGATACAACCTGGCACCGTGTTAGTCAGGGTATTGGTAGCAGTCCAGATGAAGTGGTCCTGTCAAAGCAGTGATCCTGTAGAAGGGTCTGGTCTTCACCTGAAGGTCCAGTAGTAGCTCTTGTCCTCTGGGAATCCAGTAGGTAAGGGCTGACTGTGGTGTTCCAAACCTCTGATGATATCCAGGTAGGAATGCTTGGTTCCTCCCCCTGGGCAGAGCATCTCACAGTGGGGTGATGTAATTTTATGAGTCATGCAGTGAGGATGGATGGCCCATTAACAGAAGATACCTCCCAGAGGGAGTTATCAGGGATGTGTCATGGAGGAGATAAAGAGCACTGCCCCACTTGGTTTAAATAGATGGTGATAGAATACATACTTTTGGTTACATCTTATGTTGTAACCTAAGACAGGAATTTAAGTTCCAAATTCAATTAATTTGTGCTACTTATGTATATTATTTATTTTATCTATTTTTTTTTGTTTTAATGACCAGTTTTGATAAAGCCTTTTTTGCTTTCTTTAACTGGAGTCTTTTACATGGCTGTAGAAAACCTAAGGATCAATTGTAAGTAGTCCTGTTGCATTTATGGATGCTGTCTTTTTAAAATACTGCTTTTCTTTTTTTCTCTTTTGAGCCAAAAGTTGTTTAAACGTTGATAGCTTATTAAGAAAAAAACACTTAAAAAACCATTTGTGACCTGCTAATATGAAATTGTCTGCTCTTTGCTAAACTGCTTTGGGTGTTGTGATAGGAGATCTCAGGGATCAGGGAAGTTTGCACAAGATGAACTTGCAGTGTGAAGTGAGATGCAAACATCTTATGTGAGTACAAGCCAGGGCTGTTTTATTTTCCTGACTCACAACTGCACATGTACAAGTGCTGCTGTTATATTTCAGTCAGCTGTGAATAATCTTTGCTCAGATAGTGTATTTCCATTATAATTGCTAGGATTTTGCTTTTCCAAGACCTTTTAAGGATTTACAGACATACGAATAAATCTAGCATTGGTCAGTTGTTAGTCAGTGGAGGCTATGCAATATTCAGTATTTTACAGGATTTATTCCTTCAATCAGTTTCTTAAACATGAATTTGGAAGCCTGATTAGGAAGTCTTGGTTTTTTATGTTTTACATTTTCCAAACCACAGAAGTATTATCAGAATTCAGCAGGATATGTGTCTGAGGCCAAGCTGTGCTTTTAGTCTCCCAATATTTCTGCAAGTCCAAATATGAGTTGGTGTTTTAATCCTTTTTAATCCTAACTTGGACATTTAACATGACTGGAAGATGCAGGGAAGGTGATTTATGTAAGATTATAGGAAAGTGACAGGAGAGAGCGTGTGCTGGAATACATCCATTGGTAGGTTTATTTCCAGTTATGGGTGATCTGATGCAGAAGAATAGATTAAATAACTCTGTTCTCAGTTGTCCAGCGTGTCAGCTTTAGTAGATCACGTATCATGTAGAGAAGGATTGTTTCAAGGTGGAGGGGGTGCTCAGTCTAATACCCCAGCAGGTAATTGTCACTCTCCAGTACGTGGTTACACAGCACCAGTGGTTGTAGTTTATATGCTGGTGACAGTGTACAATAAATACAGCAGCTGCAGAGGAATCTCATAAAGCTGTAGGAAAGAATTGCGTTAGGCTGTAAATGCTGCTCTGCAGCAGCTATGTTCATTTCTGTGTGACTTCACAGTGAGCTTTGTCCTTGTGCTTCAGAGTGTCGCAAATGTGATGGTGGCATGCTGGCAGGAGAGGCCAGGAGCCCTTTGTAACCTGGCTATGGTACTGAAAATACTCAGTGCCCCTCCCCAGGTTAGAGGTCTATTATTTTTAGAGTCCCTCTGATGGCTCAGCCAAATAGATTTCTACTTTTTTGTGTGTCTTCTGTGTTTTAATGCTTTGCAGTACACTGCGTGAATTTCTCAGTACCGTGACAAACTTCCCACTTTACAGTTTCAGTCTTACAGTGACACTGATGAGTGCTTCCAAAGCTGACATACTGATTGCTCTTCAAATGTTGTGTGCAATTTATCAATGATATAAAACAGGTAAATAAGAAAAAAAAAATATTTGTTTCTGCAAACAAGATAGTGTATGCCTAGAACTCTAGCACTTTGATTCTATATCTAAAATATGTGTTACAACTTCACAGGACAGAATATTACTACTGATGAGATGCTAATGTTGGTAATAACTGTTTCCAAAACACCAAGTTGTCAGTGATATTACATTAAAAGCATAGGCAGGTGTCTATTTCTAGTCCTCATTTGGGTGAAAAATTACAAGTGCCAGAGAATCCGGGCTTGCTTTTTCCTTCTGTTGAATCAACAGGAGTTCAGCTCCAAAATTCTCTGGGATTGTGATTAAGATGTGTATAAAAGTTATGTATGGAATGATAAGAACTGTCAGAGTCTAATCTTCGAAAATAAACCCTCTATTTTCCTTTTCTGGGGAGAAAAGACGGTCATGTTTAAAAAATGTCTCGGACCTGTTTGTGATGGGAGGAGCTCTAATTCTAGAATCGGCAGCTCTTTTGCACTGGCTAGAGAGAGAAGGCTATGGACCACTAGGGATGACTGGAATATCCATGGGAGGACATGTAAGCTTTTATATCTCCTGTTCAGTAATTTTTGTTTTAACTTCTCATTTGATCATGTAGCATACGGAAATAATTTGTTTTACAGTGTTGATCTCAGAAGTACTTCAAAATAAACACTTAGAGTCATGAGAAACAAATTGTTGGCAATTCTCATGTTCTGTGGTGCTGAATTAGTATAATCCTTAATATGTACTGACAAACCATAGAGCCCTTTGTCAGCCATCTTCCAGCAGGCTTAATAAGAATATAAACTTCTCACATAATTGTTTTTTTTTCCACAAGGAGAGGTGGCAGAAATGTTTGCTGAAAGAAAGTCTGCACTGATCGATTGCTAATTTTCTCCCTCTTTTCCTCCTTTCTTTTTGCTTAAACCTTTGTGTTTTAATGCATTGTGTGAAATACCCCCTCTTTGTAGGCATGTTGTAATTGAGGTGACTTTTGGTGTCAGTTCTGTTCTCAACTCATCTCTTTTTTTCCCCAATCATTGGTGCTGATCAGAGATTTCTGTGATGAGGTGGATAACATTTTCTGTGAGACTGTGCATATTCAAATTAAATCAGCAGTGTATCACTAAGGTGCTTGAAAGACTAATACACAGTTAAAATGTTACTGCTTGTGTCCCTGCAGATTAGAACAGGTTTGTGAGACACAGGTGCAAAGCTCATTAAAACAACATACCTTTCTTTGTTTGTTGTTAGGAGCTCAGTAAATAATGTTGGCAATGGTAATGTTTACTGAAAGGAAAATACTCCCCTAAAGCACAGTTTTGTAACTCTAAATGTCATAAATGTACAAAGTAACCTTGATTTACATCAACATCACCCTGCTGAGTCAGCAACTGCTGTGAAATAGGTAATATTTTATGTTGATCCTCTGTAGAATGTGTTTTACAATGGAAGGTTGTAAGCACTGATTCAGTTCTACTAAAGGGGAGAGAGTTCTACCACTGGAAAGAATGAGAACATAGATGTATGGTGTTCTTGTAACTTTTTATTAATAAAAAATAATTAGAATAGAATTATAGTTCAGTTGCATAAATCCACTTATTAGAACATCTAGAACAGACATAGATGTTTTATTAATAAAATAAAACTTGTCAAGAACATACCATATAGGGAACTTCTGTGCATTGAACTTACTTGCTCTGGCTTTTTCTGGGATAAACAGAACAGTCACAAAAAAATGTTCTCAGAACTGATGCAGAAGTAATAATTCAAACTCCAAGGACATAAAAAGAGTGCATTTAACATGTTGAATTACTTCTCCTTCACATTTTGTTTTCAGTATACAAATTTTAAAAGTATAGAATTTTAAATAGTCCTTCTCATAGATTGCCTTTGTTTTGCCTTGAAATAAACTTGCAAGAGCATGGTGAAAAGCTTTATAGAAGTTTCTTATGGTTTTAAACAACTAATACTTTGTATTTGTTTTTGTAATTATAATGATAATTAATGTAATTACAAATATAATTATAATTAATTGAATTATAATTAATGGAATATTTAGTAAGTATTCCATTGGGAACTCATATAACCAAATCCCATTCAGCCTTGAAATGAGTCCTTTCCAGAGCAATGTTTATTAAAAAATCACTGGAGAATGGATAGTAACTTCTAAATAGGTGAAAGTATATCCAGCTGCCACAGTCCTTAACTTTTTGGTGCCATGTGTTTCATAAATACCATATAAACAAAGAAACTGAAGATGAGAGAGTTCTTCTTACCATATTGTGAATTCAATATTAAAGTGTGTAATAAGTGCCTTTGATTCTAGATGGCTTCACTGGCAGTGACAAACTGGCCTAAACCATTGCCATTGATTCCATGTCTTTCCTGGTCAACAGCCTCTGCAGTCTTCACTACGGTAATTAACAAATTACAAAATCCATTTTTTGTTAATGTATTAGATTGTAATCAGTAATGTAAGATAAAAGATTTGGGCTGGCCACAAGGGAGGTGAGATTCCATGTCCTGTGTTATAATATGTGCTTATGCTTCGATTGCAATAATTCTGAGGGCTGTCTGGGAACAGAATTCCACAGAAAAAATCAGGAGAGGAACAGGTCAATTTCCGGCATGTATCATTATTTTAGAATGACCTCTGAGCTTTACTTGTGTACTAAATGCTTTTGTTCATCATCTCAGGGTGTGCTGAGCAAGGCAGTGAACTGGAGAGAGCTGGAGAAACAGTATTTTACACAAGCTGTTTATGAAGAAGAAATCATTCAAATGCTTGAATATTGTGGAGTAAGTATGGTTTATTTTCCCTACCTGCTAATATTTACATGTGCAAATCTAGCAAATAATGTAACTTCTTTTTACTTCCACTAAAAGTAGACAATTGTTAGCTAAAACATACTTGCATATTGTTTCTTTGTGCTTTTGATAAATTTAGTCTTTGAAGGAAAAACATGAGAAACAAAACTAATATTTTGGTTTTATAATGAGTGTTAAGTGTAGTCCTTGCTACAAGTTTTTCTTTTGATCACACTTAGTGTAATCTGCAACATAAAATGTATTCAGTCAAAATTCTGGTAAATAACTTCTTTTACCCCTCTAAGATTCTTTGCTTTGTGATAGTTCTTTTTCTAATACCTTACAGCAAGAGAGGAGCTGGGGTGCAGATAGTTGTTACCTGGACATTTGCCATTTTTAAGTTAAATACACTCCAGCAACACTGATGGAGCAGACAAAATGATAAGAAGAAACATTTAAAGATGTTCAGCTTGTGTCTCCCTAATATTTAGAGACTGTTGATTTTTCAGTTCTAAACCTAACATTAGACCTGGTCAGATATGTTGTTTTTCTATTATTATTATTATAATTAGGTCATTTAAGCTTAAATGACTGTAATTATAAATTCAGCGTTTAATATAGAAAGAAAAACAATTGTTTATATCACAAGCTTCTGTATATATAAGTACTTCCTGCATTTTTTTAAGCTGACAGAAATGTAGAATGAAGTTATCAAGAGGTTATGATGATCAGGATTTAATTGAGTGACCTGCAAGCTGAAAATAGAAGTGAGCAGTGCTGTTTGTGTCTTTTTTTAATTATTTTTTTTTAATAATGAGTTCATCTTAAAAATAAGATGAACCAACTGGTTTAAGGGAGAAACCCGTAATAAATGGCCTGTTATCTTTGTTTAGACAGATTCTTTCAAGATGGGACAAGACTTTGTTAAAAACTTCCCTGACAGTGTGGACAGTCTGGCGGATATGGACATGACTTCCAGAATATTCAGCTTTGAGTCCTTGAACGACACTGTATCTAAAGAAGCTGTTCACAGCTTTACCACAAATAGAAGTGCTCTAAGTGCCTCTTCAGAAAGACTCTTAATACAAGATGCTCCAAAAATGCAGTGCATAAATCAAACCTTTTCAACCAGTAGCAGTAGCAATAAAAACTTAACCAGCCCACAAGGACACAAGATAAATACAAGGAGAAGGAGTGACACTTTACAAAGAGAATCCTTAATGTTCATGAAGGGAGTAATGGACGAATGTACCCATGTAGCTAACTTCCCAGGTATGTATCTCTTTGTTTCAATGTGCACTTTGGAAAGCTGAATAAAATACAGTGGAGGGAAAGGTATTTCCTTCATTCTCCAAGTGTAAAGGTGCTGGCACCTTTGCTGAAATATGGAAATATTGTGAGCATTATTCCATAGCATCTATTTACTACTCCATTTCCAAATTGTTTTTCTGTTCCTTCTTGATGGCCAACTAATGACAAAGTGAATTAAAAATTTGCCTCTCAGTATGTTTGCTCATTTTTCTCTTCTGCCTTGCTGTGGCTCTTTCCAGATATGAGTTAGTGCAAATTTGTATTAACTAAAGGAAGAAAACACCTGTGTGATGTGAGTAATACCTAGGTCTAATTAATCTTAATTAATCTGCTAATAAGGTTTTTCAAGCAGAAATCTCATACTGACTTCAGATAGAAAGTCGCCTGCATAGCTGAGCACCAAGCTTGAATGATACTGCCAGTAAAAACATTTTGGGGGTCCTTCTGGGCTGGTGCAGGCTGGTCAATGGTTTCCCAGGCCAGGCATAATAGTTTCCCCTCACATATAGGGGGAGCTGTAGTCCAGCATTCCTTGGCGTTCAGGACAAATCCTTTCCTGCAATGCAGACAAGTGATTGCTTCCTAGAGCCGCCTTAAAAGGTTCTGCTGGAGTGGGGGCGTGGAATTCCTTTTGTGGCAGTCCATGGCTCAGCTGTGCATGTACCTGCTGAAGGCATCTCCTGCAATGTGGTTTGACTTCAGACAGAGCTGTCTTTTAATGTCAAAACTTTCCTGATACTGAGCCCCTGTGCCACCTCATTTTTTAATTCTGGCATTCAGTACTCCATTGGTACAAATGTTTAAATTTAAATAAATGTTAAAATTAAAAAGGAAACACACAATAAAAGGAATCTACACTTGTGTAGATTCTTTCACTGCTAGCCAGAGATGTTTTGTGATGAATACCAGTGAAGTGCTTTCCTTAAAGCTTTCAAAGTTATTTCAGTAGACAGAAAAAGCCCTGTAAGTTTTATTCTAAGTACAAACATTCTTGTTTATCTAGACTTATCCAGGTATCACTTAGCTAAAGCACTGATCTTTCTTGGAACTTAAAAGGTTCTGTGATCCTGGTGCACTTGTCAAAGTGATGAATTCCATCGTGGCAATAGTCTCCCAGGTCTCTTCATTCTCTAGGAGACTTTGCATTCCCTGCCAGGGTATCCTCGGAGTGTGGCCACAGAGAAGCTTCAGAAAATCTGCCTAACACTCAGATTTTGTGGAAAATTGATTGGAAGACTTGAATTTAACTTAGCATTGCATATTCTCTATACATGATTTAGTATGAAAGAAAGAAGGGTTTAAATTATTGCTGACACTCCACTGCCAAACATCTTGGCTGGTCACTCTGTAACATATCACATACTTTCTTTTTGAAGAGAGAAATGTTCTGTATTCAACATAATTTTGGTGTTATTTTGCTCAACATGATATTGGTGTTATTCCAATAACAGTTGGTTAGTAATCTGATTGGTGCAATTCTGGTTATGAGTAATAATTATGGGATTTTTATGTTGCAAGTAAACCATGTAGGAAACAGAAAAGGAAGTGAACATAGGCTGTACTTTCTGACCTTTTATATGAAAAGTTGTCTTTTTTCCTCCTTGAAGGAAAAAAAAAAGAAACTTCTACTCTGTTGAATTTCATAGTTCTTTTTGCTGATAAAAAGGGATCTTAAAGAACTGACATGAATGCTATAGAGTTTTGTCGATAAGAGGAAAGGCAGTTCTCTTGTCAACTTCACAAGTCTTTGAGGAATTTCTGCTTTAGGGGTGGGAAGGGTAAGGGTTAGTTTGTTTTTCCACTGATGGCCTCACTACTGTAACATCCAAAACCAGATAAATTCTGCTTGAGACTTCAGAACGTGTAATTTTATTAAAGCTTAGAATAATTTAATTTTTTGTGAAAATAGCATTTTTACAACAGAAATCTCAGCTGTTGTGTTTCTATTTCTTACCACAGATTAATTCAGTTTTGCTTTGTTTTCCTTCAGTTCCAGTTGACCCAAGTTTAATCATAGTTGTACAAGCTAAGGAGGACGCGTACATTCCTCGCACTGGGGTGCGCAGCCTCCAAGAGATCTGGCCGGGGTGTGAAATCAGGTATCTGGATGGAGGTCATGTCAGTGCCTACCTCTTCAAACAAGGACTCTTTAGGTAAGGTGAACAGAAAAGTTTAAAATTAAATTTTAGGTTTAGTTGAAATGAAAGCTTGACTGTAAATAAGTAGCACTTGCATGAATTCGTGCCTTAGTAATATTACGTGTTGATTTCCTAAAGACAGTTATGTAAGTCAGTTTTATGAATGCAGTTCTATAGTTTTCAAAAAGTTAAATACTTGTGCTCTTAATTTTAAAATATAAGGAATTAGGAGGACTGTACACACCATTTAGGAAGTCTAAGCAATGACAAAAAAGAATAGCACTATATTGTCAATGTATGCTAACCACTAGCTTATTACCATTTAAAACTTCAGCCTTATTTTTATGATAGTTGCTCAAAAATTTTAAGTTATGCATGTCTCTGACCCATTTTCTGATGTTTGAGTAGAAAACTCCTAACCCAACAACATTTGCACTTGCGTTAAAGTTGGAAAATAGTTCCACTCATTCCTGAAACATAAATATATTAGTGGATTGAAGTGAGAGATGCCAGAAATGAAGAAGAAAATACCCCCTGATACCACATTTTTATTGAACACTGTTTTGAAATTGTGATGTTAGCTTTGTAAATATATTTTTAAATATATGGAAAGATGCCACTTATATCTGCCCTTTCCCAAGTTATACAAATTCTCTTCTCTTTTACTTGTTTCAGACAAGCGATTTACGACGCATTTGACCGCTTTCTCCAGAAATACACCATGTGATCTTTCTAATGCATTCAGACTGATCTCATTAGTAATTCAGCTTACTGGAACTCATGTTTGGAAAACAAGCCTCTTGCAGTGTTGAGCAGATGGTCACTGACTGTTGTAGGTAACAATTACCAGAAGCGGTAAAGTACCAGCCTTGCTTTCATTTCAGCCCAGTGCCATTCTGACACAGCTGCTTCAGCGTTACCTGTGAAAAAACAACAGCAGCGTTTGTCAGTGCATGAATGGTTCATGTACTTCATGTCTAATCAGATTGTGTATTCCTTCAATTCTGAATTGTGTGTCAGTAGAAAACAGACCAATCAAGTATTGAAAGAATGTAAAATGTACTGTGGGGCTAAGCTGCTCTCTTGTGTTTAGTGTAGTTTTGGTTTGTTCCAGATACCTTGGTTACCTCTTGCTTCCTCATGGCCTTGCTGTTCTTTTGTGTTGTACTATGGCTTTGCCAGCACTCGGCCTCTTGTGCTTGTCACTGCTTTTCTCTTCAATTATGAATTGAAAATGAGCCTTAGAAGAAGGCTCAGCACCAAATCTTGCAAAAAGAGACTTTGACAATTCAAGGGAAAGTGAGAGAGACGTTTTCATTCAATACGTCCATGAAGTTTTCCTGCCACTGAATTGAACCGTGCCATTACAGAAGGATCTTGTAGCAATTCATCAGCTGGGTGCACAAAACTGGAATAAGTGAAAGTCAAGTGTCTAGTAATTAATTGTTTACATTAATTCAGTTGGATAACATAAGCTTCCAGATTTCTTTTCTTTTTTAGAATGATAGATGAAATAGAAACATAATCATTTTACTTTCTAAGCACTGGTTGATTCTAAGCAGTTAAATTGACAGCAGATTATATGGTGCTATAAAGACCTGTTGGAAATACTTCAACGGATGTCCTTTCTAAAGTGCACTCAGCGCTGATACGCAAAATACACTTGCACTGTATAATTTAAAAGATACGTGAGACTAAAGGTTACTGAAACAGTTAGGTTTGCTCCTTATTTTTCAACACTTGTCTTTTTTAATTGGATAGAAAATAAAGAAATTTGGATTTTGAGCACATTTAAGAAAAGCCAAAGTCTGTTGTTTCCTCTTTTGGGGTCAAAAATGCCAACAAATTGCAGTAGAATAAAAGGTTGTCATGTACCAACTGTATGGGTATCTCTCCACATCTTTTATTTTGTGGTAATCTCCTATAACATTCTTTTAAAGCCAGTTTGCAGAGAAGTTGAAAACTGAAACATTTCAGTATTTAGTACAGTCATGACCAGGATTATGCTGAAACAAACAGAAAATTCCAGCCATTTCTCAGGATGTGTGACTTCTGCACCTTTCAATCAAGCACTTTTGATCTCCATAGTTACTGTAAAGGTTTTTAGTAAGCGGAGTATGGAGCAGACAAAGCTCAGTTAATATATTCTCTTGAATTTTAGTCAGGCAGACAGGACTAGTAACTGTGAAGAAATCATGGTTCATTTGAAAATCAGGTGTGTTCAGATAAAACTGAAGAGCAACAGTTTTTAATAACCAAAATTATGTAACATACAAATTCACTGAAAATGCACAAGAAGTTCTAATCTGTCGGAAGTTAAATTGTTTCTTTCATGTGGTTCTTTAACATTTCTTTGGACATTGTTGGTTTTATATATGGGGAACAAGTGTGAAGTGACTAGCACATTTAAATAGAGTAAAACACCAAATATTTGGAGGGTTTGAAATCAAGTATTAGTAAGTTTACAGATTTAAAATTGAAGTCTTGAATAGTGTACTAGAAGATTCACAGGGTTTACAAGCATATTCATCAACTCAGAGTGCTTTAGAAGAGCACTGTCTGCCGTTCAGCAGCTTTTGTAACTCTCGCATTTTAAATGTAATTGTGTGCTTCATGTCCTGTTTCTGTTGCAGCTATGAGAAAGGGAGATAACTGGTGGCAAGGGGAAGGGCTTGAATAAATGCAAGAGAGAAAAGACAGATTTTGTAAAGGCCAGGAGTAAGCACAAAAAAAATCAACTATGCTACAAAGTATAACATGCCAAAGTAAATATTTTCAAAGCGCACAATACTGGGAATTACACAACTGATGGGAACTCTGCATCCTGAGGTTAGTGTCCCGATAGTATTACTAACAAGGTTTAACTTACCAAAAGGGCACAGAAGGAGGTTTAGGCTA
Organism: Aleadryas rufinucha; assembly: GCA_013397815.1. Classification (NCBI taxonomy): domain Eukaryota; kingdom Metazoa; phylum Chordata; class Aves; order Passeriformes; genus Aleadryas; species Aleadryas rufinucha. The sequence continues at coordinate 228,638 of VZTH01008944.1, read as the reverse complement.
ATGCCACTCCTGCTTGTGAGAGTGTCTTTTAGGACAAATGCTACTCCTGGTTGTGAGAGTGTCTTTTGGGACAAGCGGTGGAAGACTGGTTTCTGACAAGAATAAGAAATCACACTTTGCTCTGTAACTAAAGTCATGTTGCCAAATATGAAAGCCCAGTAAGCATTATTTAAGAAATTTCTCAGGTTAGAATAACAAAAGAAGGAAATATGTGCTCAGTGGTCTATTTCTGCCAGTTATCAGACATAGGGAGCTGCTCTGTGAAGGGGGGAATCTTGCTGTGTACATATTTTTAACCCTTGGAAAATCTACTTTTTAAATCATATTTTAAGGTTAAATCCTAAGAAAGTATAAATAATCCATTTTGATGTTAAATAAGAATGTGGTTTGAATCCAAGAGTTGCATGAGAGAAATACTGTAATACGTTTTCTTCCGTGTAGCAGGTGAGCCATTCTGTATGTCTTAAATTTATTGTAAAACTGGCCTTGGTAATTTTTTTGGTTTTAAATTTTTTCAATAAAAGTCCTAAAAACATTTAGGTATGAGGGGTTTTTTCTCTCTTGTTAACAGGAGTTCAAAATGCATCCCACTGTCATCCTGTAATCCTTTCTGTTCCTTCTAGTGCTGTACAATGAGGAGAGCAGGTAATCTACAGGACGTGATAAAAGCTTCACACAACAAACACTGCTGCTGCTTTGATGTTTTTCTACATGCAGTACCCAGTCAAGAAAATAAACTCGTATCAGCTAATTAAGATATCATTGTGATTCCAGTTTTACACTTTCCAGTGCAGAACACATCTAATAATTGTCAGGTGGAGCTTTTTGTAATTTTTTTCCCCAAGGCAAAAAAAACCAACCAGACAAACAACTCAAAAGGAACCACTCAGGAATTTTTTTAGCAAGGATAGATCACTTGTGTTCTATTACTCTAGAAAGTCTGCAGAAAAGCAACATATGAAGGAATGGAGTCTTGCTGCTTTTTCTTACTTCTTACTGGAATGTCAAATGCCTGTAATGGAGATATTCTCTAAATGGTAGAAAAGTGAAAATCCTTGGATCCTCGGAGTGCTATTTTTGCTTGATAGCTGCTAACACTTTGAGCCAGGTATTTTTTTATTTATCTTAATTGTTTCTGTCTTGTGTTGGTTTTTTTAAAAATGTTGATCTGAATTGCTGTTGGTTGGGCAGGGAAGTTTCTTTATCTCAGACTGTCAGGTTCTCTGCCAGCTTGGCTGTAATGATAAGTTACACAGCATGGAAAGGAGCTTTGGGGTGGTCTGTAGCCATGTAATTCCTCCTGAATTTTTACCCTATATGAGTAAAATGCTGCTATTCCATGCAATCCTGGAATTTGCAGTGTTCCCTGGTACAGTTGAGTGCTTCCACACAAGATAAGAGATGAGCATTAAAACATAAATAAGAATTGTTATTCTCTTGGTTTCATTTGGTGTAAAATGAGCCCCTTTTCCAAACATCAACATTTTAAGTACTGTGTTCCCGAAGGAAAGAGAGTTTTGCCAAAGAAGTCTGACTGGCACTGCTAGAAAGTAACAAGGAAGAGGATACAAGTGAACAAAATATGAAGGATGAGTTTCAGCAACTGTAAAAGCTTTTTATATCCTCTTCAGTCCCAGTCCATCCAATAAAGTCTGCAGGTAGCTCCATCCTACAGAGTTAGCAAAACAAGTATGGACAAAAACTTCTCAACGCGCCACGTAACTGATCAGCTTTAGTGCTTTTTTGCCCCACACGTAATTAGCCCTTAATTAGTTACCATCTTTTTTCCTGCTCTGTTTAGGTTCCTGCACTGTAGTATTCCTGAAGTCCCAGCTGGCCTACTCCTCTGCTTCCTTGTCTTCTAACACTTGTAGGGGAGAAAGAGGAAACAAGAGGCTAATCCCCTTATTACTGATGACTTAGGTAGGGCCTCTTTACTTTCCTATCACTGTAAGTTCTGCTTAACTTCTGAGTTTGGGAAACCAAATAAAAGACATGGAAATAATTTTAAACAGTGTGACCGATACTCCTGTTTCCAGGAATTTATGTAATGAGCACATCCTTGATTAGTAAACATATGGAATCTGAAAAAATCAAGTTCTTGGTACCAAAGAAAAATGCTTCTAAGGGTTTGAAGATTTGCTGTAATTTTAATCATTCTACATTTTTAACTCTTTCGATATAAATTTTAAAAGAAAGAAAATATGTCACTTTCTGTACAAAAAGTGCTTAGAAACAGTAGTGAAGTTTTTCTCTATTTATGAAAATTCCTCTAATGTTTGGAACTGAAATCTGCACTTACAGGAATGTGCATTAACACATCTATGTGGTTTGCTCCTTGTCACATAACAATTGTTGTAGATGTTTTAATTTCACGCCTTTACCATAACAGGTCATTAATTTCCAAATATCTTGAACAAAGCAGCAGGCACCTGAAGTTTGCTTTGAGGTAGGCTCAAAGGTGATCCACCAGGTGATCTGATCTGCTAGTTCTGGACACACAGTTCCAGAATAATACTAAAGGTGTTTCGGTGCCTGAAATGTCAGCTGTGGTGGGAATTTGTTGAGGTTTTGGTTGATTTTTGGTTGATTTTTTTTTTTCTGATGAAGGGGTAAAACTCCACACGATCTCTTTAGAGCAGAGAATAACATTACCCCAAACAAAATATTTTACTGCTGCAAAACCCAGGAAATTTGTTTACTTGTGACACTGCTTCAAAAATAATTGACTAGCCTTATAGAAGCCTATTTGGGAATTTACTTAGTTCATTAAAGAGGTGTTGGCATTATTTTTTGAAGGACCTTTTGTAAGAAAGGGAGTAAAAGCTGGCTGAGAGATGAATGAAATAAATGGGAGAGGAGCCGGTGTCTAAAGGTGTAATCAAGGAGAACTGTACGAGCACTAGGAGCTGGCAAAGACGTAAAGGGGTGATTAATGTCATGCTGTGGTGGCTTTCCTCATCCTGTGACCGCAGCGCTTGTGGGATAATGCAGTGGCAGAAGTGTGGGTATAACCAGTGAGCGTGGTATGAGTGCACGTGCTGCTGTGAGATGATTTTCTGGGGGCTTTTTGTCAGAAAGTAGAAAGGCAGAGGAGAGGTGGTGCGATGGCAGAGGTACCTGTCTGTTGGAATGCTTAAATGATACGGGATTCCCTCGCTGCTGGGACCTCGGGTATGTTCTCCTGCGCCTGTTGAACGCGTTCTGGACGCTGTGTCCCGGGAAGCCCCCTTCGCACCAACGACACGCGCTCATCCTCCTGCTCACCATGCCGAGACCCTCATCGCGCCGTGCAGGTGCGGGCGAGGCCTGCGCAGCCGAAATGTCCGAAAGGCCCTGGAAAGCCTCTCGGCCGCGTGAGGTCACGGCGCACGGGAGAGCCCCGGGTCCCTCCCCCGCGCGGGCGGGGCCGGGGCAGCCGAGNAGGAGGTGGCGGAGGAGGGCGGCCGGAGCAGGGAAGCCCCGGCGCCCAAGGAGAACGCGTGGACGCGGCGCAGAGCCCGGCGGGACAGCCCTTCCCCGCCCGCGGGGCCGGACGGGCGGCTCGGACCGCAGGAACCAGGTGCGGGGCCGGGAGCGTGTGCGCGGTGCCTCGATGGCATCGGGGTGTTTTTGGTTTTGGTTTTTTTTTTTGTTGGTTTTTTTTTAGGAACGAAAAGAGCGTGTTTGTCGGCGGCCGCGGAGCCGGGCCCGTGCGCAGCGCAGCGGGAGCCGGGCCGGGCGCGCTGGGTTTGACATACATGGGCACAGGAGGGAGAGCTCCGGGCGGGGGACACGGCCGGGGACAGGAGCGCCGGGCTGGCTGCAGGTCCCGGGGCTTGCGAGTGGCCACCCCGGCCCGGCGATGACCTCCGGCCGGCCCCTGGCGCTCGCATAGAGGGCTGCTCACCCACTCGTCTCGTTTAGCCTCCTTCTGAAATGCCGCTTTGCCGCAGCTCTTTTTTTGACTAATTATGTACCAAGGCCCTCGGAACGATCCGCTACTTGGGTTTGCTTTCCAGAATGGGGTTGCGGAGGCTTTAAGCACTGACAACAGCAGACAGTTCGCTCGCTGTTGGGATTTGGTGTGTTTACATGGGAAGAGATGGGAGCGAGAGTAGCCACGGGATAATTTCCTAGCCTTAAATCACTACATGTAAGATAAAGCTGCTTTATAGGCACCACACTGCCTGAACAGGCATATGGCTTTACAAAGCTGGTCGTCAAAGACCTGACTTGAAATTGCCAGGCTTTATGCTTAGGCTAGCAAAGAGTTCCTAGAAGTTTGCAGCTTCTTGGAGTATTGTTCTTGGCTGCAAGTAAACTGCTGACTTCAAAATAAATACTTCAACCAGTGCTTCCCGAGAATTTCAATCTCAGCACTTGCTCCCGAGGGCACCTGACAAACCTTTTTTGTGATCTCACAGTCACTTTTATCCTTGAATTAAACACGTACTTCCTTGACAAAGAGAAATATATAATTTACAGTTTCAAGTATACAGGTCATACAAACGGAGACCACATCCTAGACCACAAAATCTCTACTTGGCTGAAGAGCAGAATTTTGGCAACTTATATACCCATCTTTATTATCTGGACTGTTTTGTTTATGTGTACTGACGCGCTCCTAAGTACCTATTTATGCGGAGCTTCCACAGTCCGGCTGGCTGGGCAGTAGCTTGTGGTCTGCTTCATGCATGAAAGGGGACTTGTCACTCGTTTGCCTTTCCGTGGCAGTAATAACAACAGTGCTGTATCAGAAGCAGTGGGAAAGCTGCTTTTGTCGTGTTAGCACCTTGTGCTTCACCTCTGTCAAGTTTGCTTTTCCAGCAAAGATAAAGCACACAAATAGTTGTTGAAGGAAGGAGGAGGCAGGAGGCAGTGCATTCATGCACTGTACACAGTCTGCTTCATTTCATGATTTTGGAGAGCTTTTTATTGTTTTTCTTCTGCAAGAAGTTGTGCTTACCATTTACAGAATTAATAATTAAACTGAGGAGTTGTACTAGAACATAATTTTCAGTGGCCAGGTGTGTAATTGAGCAAATAAGGGAATCAGTGTTGCTGGCAGTGGCACTGGTGAGGAACGCACACCAGGGTGTGTGTTTTGGTTTGGCCACCACCAAAAGCACCGTGAGGAAGCCACCGTTCTTTCCCTTGTAAAAGACAAAGCAGCTGATCCTTCCTGGCTGTTTGAAGGAAGGAATTGCCATGTGCCTCCACCCGCAACAAGGGATGTATTTTGAAGAAACTAATTGCATGTTGGCAAAGCAAAATCTGTCATACTAGGCCCTTATGAATGTTGTAGTATGGAAATTAGTCATGTGAAATAATAAGTGGATGAGCAGAAATACTACTGGGATGGAATGTAGAACTATCCGTAAAGAGGATAATAAAATGTAAAAGGATCTCACATCAAAGCAGCGACTGGATCCTGTTGGACTTGTTGATCCTGGCTTAATTTGTTAAAAGTTTCCTGAGACGTGCACCTATGGTATGTTCAGTGATAGTTACAGACTTGAGAAAATTGGCTCCAGCCTGTCATCTTTGGACTTTCAATTTATTATGGGATTGGTTTGTGATAGAGGCAAACCTGGCTCTTGTTACTGAAACAAACTGTTCTTGTCACCCAGTACTACTAGGAAAACATAAAATTTTGGCAGAAGAATTTGGTCAAAGTGTTGTTACTACAATTTACTATGTTTTTGTCTCAGATACCTTAGAAGGTTTTAGTCATTGCAGTAAACCAAACACCCAGTGCAAACATATCTGAACTTTTCATGGTGTGTTTGTTACCACAGTTCAGTGTTTCTGGCCAAGCCTTTCATTACACTTCGCTTTTAAGCAGAATAACTTCAGAATTACACAGCTACTTCTACATCCTCATCTGCTTTTAACTTGTGGGGAAAGGCTTGTATCAGTTTAAAACTGCTGGTGAAATTAATAGGCTTCTGTCTAATTCAGGAAGAAGTGTTTCCCTGAGAGGATGGTTAAGCTTTGAAACACACTGCCCAGGGAGGTGTGGAGTGTCAGTCCCTGGAGGGGTTCAAGAAATCACTCAGTGCCGTGGTTTAGTTGACGAGGTGGTGTTTGGTCAAAGGTTCGACTCAAAGGTCTTGGAGGTCTTTTCCAACCTTATTTATTCCATGATTCTTATCCTGGTGATTGTGGTCAGAGGGAGTGAGCTTTAACAGAGGCTGCAAGTGATGAAAGGTGCTTCTGTGATGTGCTTCCCTCCCCTTGTAGTGCCCAGCCAATGTATTGCAGGAAGTCATCACTTTTTTAGGTTGAAACTCTGAGTTTTCTATCCTCCACATACATAATTGGCCTGGGATCGAGTGGTTGAAATAATTTTATTTCAGAAGTTCTCCCACTTCTTCGTTTGATGAAACCTTTGGCACTGCCCTTTTTGTGAGGTCGCAAAAAGTGAATCTGAGTGACATGTTCTCAAGTCTTCATGTGATTTGTATAGCTGATGTGAGTCTCTAATGACTTATTAGATGATTATTCAGAAATCTTTCATGAAATCCATGAACATATTCAGTGAAGCAAAATAGTTGTGCTGCTGAAGTGGTGGAAGTGGGTTTGCCTTCTAGCGTGTGTTTGAATGATGTAGTTAATTAAAATAAGTGCACACTTCATTCTTCTATTTTGTGCTCAGTTTGTCTTTCTCCATTGTGTTTATTTCTAGACATCAAAGAATGCATTTTATCTGTTTGATATTTTGGTAGCAGAACCATTTCACTGTAGTGCTATTGTGTAAATCAATTTGCTTTAGTCTGATAGCAAAAGAGGTTGTAAAGGTACAATTTAGTGAAGATGTACTGTGTTGCTAGGAATAGCAAACCTTAGATTAGTAAATTCACAAATGATCTGATTATCAGACTTTTTGGGTGTTTTTAAGGCAGGTGTTCTCATTAGTTCTTATGAATTCTTGTAGCGTTTTAATAGCAGCTTCTAAAAATTATTCAAAACATTATCAGAAGTTACAGCATTGACAATTTCCCCAACCCTAAAGGGATTAAAAATGTTTTCCTTACAAAGCTGCTGCCTGCATTTTAGTTGTACATAACAGCATGTGTAATTTTGCATGGTGGGTTTTTGTCTGGGGTTTTTGTTCCTAAACTGGAGACCTGTTCCGAGACTGAAACCCACCTCGCTGTGCTGTGGCATGTGCTCCATTTAACTGTGAAAACTTTGGTAGAAATTGAGTCACAGGTTGCAGTTTTCTATGAAGAAGATAAGACAAAAACGAGTTGAGAAATGAAATACAAGAGAAATAAATAGCATAATGGTGAATCAGTCATGTATTGTGGATTTCCCTCCGCTATTGCTTGTTGTATTGAAAAATTGACTGGTTTTGAACATAAATAGGTGGAAGGGTGCAGGTGTTGTAACTCAACTGCCTTGGTTAATTGTCCAAATTGTGTGGAGATTGACAACTAATGTAGTTTTTGCTATAAAATGCTGGAATTATTGTAGGGCAGAATGTGAGAATAATAATTAGGATTTTTATTTTATTGTTTTGCAGAATCTTGGCTCTAAATCCATGCTCTGGATTTAAATGAATTATATTCTCCAAGGGATTATTTTGTTATGTTTGCAGTACTTCATCTGTTAAAACAATAGATTTAAGTATAGCTTACCTTGTTTAAAAATGGAATATATTGTCAAGTTTCAAACTGAGCATTGGAAGGAAAATATTGTACAAGTTCAACAAACAGGCTCCAATTAAGTTTTGAAGAGCTGTCGTGCTGGGTGATGCTTTCTGCTCCCCGAGGCACTTCTGGTATTTATGTGATGCTGTTCCTTCACAAAAGGAAACCCACGTGCAGTCCAAGTAAAAATAAAACCTGAATATTGTCTAGAAAGCCTCACCGCAGAAACAGTATTTGTATCGAAACTAAAATGTCTTCCACCTATATTAATAGACTTCGCTTTCAGAAGAAATTGGCAATATCATCCTTCCCTTTCTATCAAAAAAAAAAATTACTTGCTGGCTATTTATTTGCAGAGCTTTAAACCATCCTTTTTGAAGTCCTGTTACTTATGATCCTGTTGTCTTGTGATCCTATTGTGATTGTGATCAGGGGTACTTTGGTGACACATCTTATGTACAAACTTTGCTCCTCAGCCATCCAGTCTGCTTTTCCTTCTCTGTTGCCGTTGTCCCAGAGGATTGCTGAAGTTTTGGTGGTTCCAACATTCATCTTTCATTTTTGAGACCTTTTTGTCGTTCCATTTATCTTGACATGCTGCACATAGCATGTTTGTACAGCCTTGTTTTTCTGCAGAAAGTACCCTGTGCTAGGATGTGGTCTGTTAGGAAACTTGGAAGAACCATAATAAAAATGGCTTTGGAGGCTGATTTCTGTTTCCATGTGAATGGCATCTCTACTGGATGGAGTTGAGTGATTGAAAAATGATCGTTGGTAATTAAACTGCCTCATCCTTGACTTTATTTATTTCTCCCACACCCTTAAAACTCTAAAACCCAGCGAGTAAAATCATTGAAGATCAGTGAATTCTTTTATCAACAGAGCATGCCACTACTGAACAGCTTCCTTGTAGCATATCACACAATAAACCATTTTAGCACAGTTGGGTTGGAATTAACAAGTGAAATAGTTTATTTGGAAGGGCTTGTTGAGTTCTGCTGAAACAGTGTACTAAAGGTGCCGTTTTGGGGTGCTCAGCACTGTTATGGGATGTTAAAAGTTAAACCCCAGAGTGATGTTAAGCAGAGGGCTTTTATCTGAACACAGTGAACAGTGGCTCTAGGCCTGTTCACAACAACAGAACAGGTGTGACCGGGGTAAAACCTTTCAGTGATCTGGTGTTATGTTCTTTTTCTCTCCCACCCTCCTTTTTGTGTTTCCTTCTCCTTTATCTTCCCTTTCATGCCTCACACTGAAGCCCAGCTCCCACGTGATAAGCCTCAGAAAGCCGGCCAGGAAAGACCTGTTAAATTTGGTTTTGAGCATGGCTGTTTCGGGAGGACAAGGAGCTTTGTGGAGGTGTTGTCAGGTGGGGAAGTACAGAGTGAGACGAGCTCTCAAGCCCTTTGATTTCCAAAAGGGCATCATCCACCAGGCGGTGTGTTGCCTAATATTTTCTTTTTGTTTAGCTTGCAAATGCATCTTCCAAGTCTTGGATTACTCCATTCAGATAAGAGAGATTCCTTAAAACGAGTTGGGTCTCATTCTGCTCGATTCAGATAGCTTCCCTGCCGCCTGGAATAATATCCCATGACTAAAGTAGTGCAGCAACACTGAGTCTTACACTTCTGAGCGCCTCGCTACGCCCTGCTGACACACAGAGTAGAAGTTCTGGCAGAACAGTCCTTCAGCAGCAATTTAAGTAAAAGTGCTGTGAGATGGAAAAAGGGCTTCAGTCAGGTAATTGGACAGAGACGTGTGTTTACAGCCGCTCAGTTTACCTGCACGGGTAATTGGCAGCTCTCTTGGACGAAATTACAAATTTGTTTGCTGCTCCACCCCTGCAGTCGTTTGTCTTGTTTTGTAAAAGGGCAATTAGTTTACTACTGAGTGGCAAGTGAAAATTAGGGTTACACGGTCACTGTGTGTTTCTTAAAGCTCTCAGTCTGAAGTTAATTGAGGTTTGTGTTTTGTCTTTCTTTTAAAAAGTAGATCTGTAGGAGAGGCAAAAACCTCCTGGTAAGTGGTGATCAGGATTCACTGGATTCGTGTCTGGTGAGATCTCCAAGTTATATATAGCATATACATGAAATTCATAATTTATATAGCTATAAATTACATTAAAATTTAGAGTGGAATGTGGAGTAAGCATTAGTTTGTGCTTCTAACGTTTGCTGTGTATTCCAGGAAGCGGACAGAGAGGCTTTCCAGAGTCACTGGGGCACAAGGGTGGGGTTCCCAGTGTGGAGCCGTGATAAGGGAGATTAGTCACTGGATGTGAAAGAGATAAGGGCTGAGGAGGTGATGTTATCCCCGTATAAAATAATCCACTTGTGATTTCAGACACGTTCAGTGTTTCAAGCTTGTCTTGCAATAAAATACCGAATAAGGAGTTTCAAGGAATGGTTGTGACTCCCATCTGAACGGGAAAACATGCACTGGGAGAACCAGGGCTTAACAGAAAAAGTCAAGAGATGGTTTCCTCTTAATTCTCAGTTCTAATCTCCCAGAAAAATTGCCAGATGCTAGTGGGTTTTCTTCCCCTGAATTGCCAATGCAAAAAGTAGAAGGCAATTGAGAAGGGTACGGAAAAATTGCACAGAGTACGAAAATCAGATTCATGTACCAAAAGGAAATTGCTGTTTGTTAAGTCATAGGAAGTTTAAATAGACTTTTTTTTTTTTCTCAGTGTAGGTTATTGAGCCTAGATTGTTAGGCCCACTAACAGTGCTTGTAAAGGAGTTATTTCCAAGTATTACAATAATTCCTGGTAGAAGCATAGTGGACTCTTGATCAGGAGATCAGATGGGGTCCTTATTATAATGTTTAGGCCTTAACTTAGGATGGTTCTGAAAATTTATGGGTGTCAGCTTCATTGCAAATGCTCCTGTTTATCATAAACTTATCCATTGTGGAATTTGGGCATTAAAATTTATCAATCTTAATATAGTTTTTCAGTAATTTTCTCTTTTCATATTTTCCTTTTTTTTTTCCTTTTTGTTTGTCTTTGTTTATTTGTTTTGGCTTGATTTTGAGCTATGTGGCTATACTCTATTTGGCATTTGAGTAATTACTTATAAAAGGATATTCCTAGGAATTTGGGAATATAAAATTGTTTCTATGGGGCTTTTTTTCCTTGCTTGCATAATTACAGATTTCATAAATTCTGCCTTATAAATACAGCTTTTAATAGGAGAACTTATTAAATGTGTATCAGGGGTTTGCTTTGCCACATGTTAGGTTAAAATACCAGCACTTTGACATAGCCTTGACCTTCTTAGCTGACAGAAATGCTTAAATACAGTGTTAAGCAGTATCTGGTACACCTGCTTTGCAAGAGTATTTGCACTTATTATGAATGTGAGTTTTTCAGTGTCATGTACTATTAGTGACTTTTTTCACTAAAAAAAAAGTTCGCTGACTTTGATATCAAGCCCTCAGAAACACTTGGGTGTAGTGTGATAGAGCATGGCAGAGTTGTTAACACACACCTGCCTTACTCATTTGAAGTGCAGCCTAATTCTTCATCTGAAAATGTTTTTCTTCCGTTTCAGAACTACTGAATTCCACTAAAGGGATAAAAGCGGGAAAACCCAGGACAAGAAAAAGCAGCAAGGTTTGTATTTCTGCCTGTAAATATTCACTATGATAAATAGCTGATGCTGCTCTAATAAAAAGGTAGAAGGTATTTTGAAGTTCCAGCCAGAAGTGTTATGTTATGTCTTGGTAATACACAATTTTGAACACAGAGATGAATTAAAAAAGAAGGAAAATTTAAAATTAGGAAGGTTGCTAAATTGGTGTATGGACAAGGGATAAAGAGGCATTTTTGTTTAAAAAAATCAGTGGAACTGCATAAAAATGTGAAGGGGCTACAAAGAAACAGCATCACTTGAGCACAAGTGATGCTAGATTGGTTTTGTAAATCCTTTTTGCATCTTATGTGATGTGTGTCCTTTATGTGCATAAAATTACCACTATGACAACAGGAGACACTAAGTCCTTTTATTGAAACATTGAGTTTCTAAAATTTTGTACAGTCACCCCTTTTTAGGTTGGTTAGTACCTGTCAAGATCTTCCAAAAACTAAAAGCCTTTAGCAAGAAATACCTTTAAGTCACGTATGTGTAAGACAGCATTTAATCTGACAATTGTTTTATGTGTGCTCAGAAGTCGTAAGACCTCTTTCAAAAGCTGTGTGATTGTTTTCTGTTGTATTTCTTGGTTTTTTAAAAATTGCTGCTTCTAACAGTTCTGCTCCAGGGGGTAGTCTGGCTCTCTGAGCCATGACTGACATGTTCCCTGTGTTAGAAAGGGCTAAATCAAGGAAGGAATAGAAACTGTTTGTCACCTTTGCAGGCTGATGATCTGGGTGATATCGCAAGCTGGCCGACACCAAGTGAGATAGCAAACAGTGAAGTAAGTATCCTTTGTTATCCTCAGTATTACTATTTTTTTTAAACCATGTTGGCTTCTCTTTTTAATACTGTTCCCCCCAGAATGCGCTTTGGGCGTTGGAAGGTTTCAGTAGAAGTTTTGTCAATAATTCAGGTTGCTGTGTGTGCTGAACTGTTTGCACTGGTAGTGGAATTTGTTGGTTGTGTGCCACGGACATGTACATAAAAATATATCTTATTTTTTTACTCCACTGTTTAAAACATTTCATTTACCTTTTCTGCTGTTTTCATCTGTTTATGCACAGATGAGAAGGCCTTTGGAGTTGTGAACGTGCTGCCCTCTCTTGTGGCTGAGAGCACTTTGTGCCCGTTGTCTGAACACAATTTAGTTATTCTTAGTTATCCTCTGATATATTTTTCCCCTTCTGGGTTTTAACATCTGTTCTGTCAAATTATCTTCCTTTCTCTTTATCTCAAGTGATAAGTGCATGATGTATTTTAGACCTCTCTGATGCTATTTAAAACAAGAAGAGAGCACAGAGTGAAATGTTGAGGTGCCATTTCACTCTGCTCTAGCTCTGCAGCAGCATCCCTGTGGTGCTTTTACTGTGTTCCTGGTGAGGGAAACCAGAACATTTGAGTTCAACAACATGCATTTTATAACTGAAAGTGTCCAAATTCATGTAGTGTCTGTAAAACAAAATAACATTCAGTTTGTACTTAAACTCAGTTTATTTGTCATTGGGAAGGCTTTGTGTTCAAATTAATTATAGCACAGTACTACAGTATCTGCTGTATGTACCCCAGGAGGTTCAAAGCCATCTCCACAACATAGAAAATTCTTTAGCAGAAATGTCTGCAAAACTTGCCATTTTGCAGGTAAATATATCTGATCACAGAATGATTTGGGTTGGAAGGGACCTTTAAAGGTCTTCTATTCCAGCCTCCCCAATCCAAGTGGAAGGGACATCTTCCACTTGATCAAATGGCTCAAAGCTTTGTCCTTCGTGACCTTGAATGTTTCCCAAGATGGGACATCCAAACACCTCTCTGGCCAACCTGTGCCGCTGTTTCACCACTCTCATCACGACAAATTTCTTCCTGTAACTTCTCTGAAACTCTTTTAGTTTAGAACCATTCCCCCTTGTCCTATTGCTACAGGCCCTGCTAAAAAGTCTGTCCCCATTTCATAATCCCCCTTTAAGCATTGAAAGACCATGATAAGGTCTCCCTGAAGCCTTCTTTTCTCGAGGCTGAACAATTCCAGCTCCCAGCTTGTCTTCATTGGAGAGGAGCTTCAGCTCTCTCATCATCCTTGGCCTCCCCTGGACTCTCTCCAGCAGGTCCATATTTTTATGTTGGGGACCCCAGAGCTGGAGGTGGAGTCTCACCTGAGTGGGGCAGAGGGGCAGAATCCCCTCCCTCCCAGTATTCTATGAGCCCAGCTTTTTAAAGGTAATCAGTCTGAACAGTAGATACTAGTGAGAATATTTATTTCTTTCCTATAAAATAAATTTTCACGTCTGAGGTCATGATTGTTGTGCACGCGGCCATTTTACATCTTCCGTTAAAAACCAAAACCTTTCTTTTCTTAATCTAAAAATTCATTTCATTCTCTTGCCAAGTTAGCAGAAAATAAAGCTATTTAAAAAGATGCTTTACAAAACAAGACAATTCTTAAAGTTCACCCTGCTGAAGAGGCTGAGAACAGGTAATAAAAAAGGAATTTTAATAGCTAAAGGAAATGTGCACCTCCTGCTATCAGCAGCTGTACTGCCAGAAATAATTACCTGTGTCTCTTACAGTGTAAGACTGTAAGTCACAGTAAGAAGCCAACAAATAGAAGAGAAAAGGAGGAGAAATCTGATCAAAAAAGCAATAATGGAATCAAGGACAATCCAGAGGCAAAGCCAGATGGTCCGGCAGAGAACACTAGTGAAGATGAAGCTCAAACTAATAACCAAAGGAAAAAAGGTGAGTTTAGGCACTGTGTGTATAATGCAGTAAGTCACTGTTGATGCAGCTGCATTGATTCCAGTTGAGTGACTCAATAAAACTTCTCATGATTTGCATTTGCTGGGTGAATACAGAATATATTGCTGTCTGCACGGAAGCCTCAGCCAGGCTGCCTCTCTCAGGGCTTGGAGCGTTCTGTTTAGTCAAGTAGGAATTCTGGGGAAAAAGCAGCTCGTGCCCTGTTGATGGTCCTTGGAGCTCTGACAATTTCTGGAAGATTTTATCATGGCTGTACAAGCTATTACTGTCTCTGAGATCTTTATTTCCCTCAATACGTAGGACTGTGTTAATTTAACTTAATATATATATGTGTGTGTATTACTGCATATACACTAGCACTTCAATTTTCATGTTCTACTGTTAGCTTACACACTGAAGTGATAATTTGAAAGCTAAACCATGTTATTTGCTTCCTTTGATCCAATCTCTTACATTAAAAATGGGAAGCAAACCTGATTCTCATTTGGTCAGGAGATTGGAATAGGCTGGAGAAACAGCATAAAGAGTTTCAAGATCTTGCTACCATCAGCTGCTTTTTTATCTTGCTTCCCTGATGGTGTTTGTCCAGATCCTAAAGACCTTTGCTGTTTAGATTTATTAATCTTCCTATATACATATATAAAACCAAAACCTATATAACTTTTAATTTTTTCATTCTAAGTGGAAATCTAAAGCAAAGCATTCCACTTAAATGTGAAATGTGTTTTTCTTCCCCACCCCCAGTGGAGATAACACATTTTATGTACTTGCTTATATTTCTGAGCCACGAAAGTATGAAGCCCACAATACCAATCAGTATTAGAGTTAAATAAATTGTTAGTGGATGCTTTAGGCCAGCTTACAAATAAAACAAAATAAAGCTTTGCTAGTAATTTTTGATGCATGCGAATGAACTTTGAATATCTCGAGGTCAAAATACAGTACCACAGCTAAATTCTCAGGAAAATTTGTATGGTTTGTGATTGAAATTTTTATTGTGGTGGTTAATTTTATATGGGTTTTTTTTACCTCAAAGTTTCATATACAAGTTGTGAAATTACATAGGAATGAATTTATTGTCTGTATTTAACACTGACATAGCCATAAATTCTTGGCCATGGAGCATCTAAAAAGCCATTAAATAAAAAAGTTCACCTTTATTTCTTATATTTGAAGCTTAGGTGAGGTTACCTTTCAGTTTGAGAAATTCTTGTTTACTGCATTTATTATTTAGTCATTCATAATATCTTAAAATTTCAATGTTAAGCTTCTCTCACTTTTTAAAATTTGAAATTAACTGTTGCTAGTTTTACAAGAAGAATTCTATAGAGTCTTTTCAGGAGCTGAAATGTCAAGTATTAGTATAATTAAGAGTAATATATTAACTTTTCAAGGTAACAAGCAGAAATGGGTGCCACTTCACTTGGACGATGTGAGGTCAGACGGTCAAGACAGACCAGGCTCTCGAACGAGCTCCAGATTTGTGCTGGAAACAAGCAAGTTAATACCTCATAACAACAGAAGGAATGAGGCAAGAAGTAAGTAGTTCTCAGTCTCTGGATCTTGGTGGCAAATCAAGTGTAATAATACCACTTGAGCTGGCAGAAACTTAGCTCCACCTGTAGTACGTAAAACCTGATGTTTATATTTGCTGGTGACCAGCGGCATGTATTTTCCTCTTCATGGCTCCCTACACCATCCTGTCCCACAGTTTTACAATGCAGAAAGTTTGGAAATAGCCTCAGAAGGAGTCTGCTCTGTCCTGCTCTGCTGCTATTCCCACAGCTTGTTGCTACCAGAGCAGTTGCTTGTGAAGCTACACTTTGAACTCTGCTTTGGCAGTTCTACTGATGTTGTTTTTTCCTTTGAGCTGGACCGATTCCCTCAGCTCCCTGACCTATTTCTCGGCATGGCTATGCAAAAAGCTGTACTAACACCACAACTGGTGCTGCTTCTGGTCCTCAGGTGTTGTGAACACAGCTGGTTAGGTGGCAGAAATCTTAGGCTGAGTGTAAGTCTTTGCTTTAAGTTTTAAAATTGCAATATATACATTACATATGCAATATACACTAGCAGTTTCAATGTTTGCTCATTATAAAAAGTACTGGATGCCACTGACATGGAATTTATGAAGTCATTTTAGGAACATGGATGTAAGAGTTTGATCTGGATGTCTGAAGGATGGATAGGGGCAGGGGGAGGATTTTTATCAATTATCACTTCTTTCAGCAGTTTTTTCTTAGGATGGTCAAATGACTGAAAACTTGTACCGTGAATTCTGCCTCAAGGTTTGGGTGATTCAGGACCAGTTTCAGTGTGAGAGAACATAAAACATTTCTTGCTCTTTTCAGGAACATTTGTGTTTAAACAAAAAAACCCATTTCATGCTAAGTACAGACTTGCTCATGAGGATGTTATATGTAGGACTTCTGCATGAGTCTGAGCCATAGGCACTCTTAGGATGCAAAATTTAAACTGATCTTGAAAAATAGTTCAAGTAATACCTATGCATTTGGGATCTCTAAGGTTGAGGGTGACAAGTGCTCAGGTCCAAATCCCCACTGAGACACACACATACAGATTATATTCTCTGTAAATTCAGAGTCTTATTTGAAAGGACTTGACTGTATGAGCATACACGTGTGGTTGTAGGGTTCACTAAAAATAGTTGCTAAACCAAGATTTTTAATACAATTTTTAGTACATGTTTTTAGTCAGTCCTTTGTTAAATTTAGCAGCTCTCAATTTGCTCAAGTAGGGGCTGTATCCCCAGGCATTCCTGTGGCAGAGTGGTCCCCCTGGCATCTGAAAGACTATCCAGTTACAACTTAGGGAAACTTTCAGCAAAGGTGACTGACTGAACAAGGAAGTCTCTGCAAGTGTTAGGAAAAGAGAAAGAAAATGAAACCCTCTCTCATGCAGTTCCTCTCATGAGTGAAGTGGGAATTACACCTGTCCCTAAATTTTGTGGTGGATGAAGCCAAGGTCCCTGGGGTCTGGTTTGGAGAGTTGCTATTCAATGGGCAGAGCCAGGGGAGTGGTTGGCAGCTGCTGCTGGGAGCAAAAGGGAGACTCCAGAGAGCCACTGCTGTGGGAATCCCATCATCAAGAACTGGGCAAAGGGATCGAGTGAACCCTCAGCACATTTGCAGATGACCCCAAGCTGAGTGCTGCAGCTGACATGCCTGAAGGGCAGGATGCCACCCAGAAGAACCTGGATATGCTCAAAATGTGGCCACTGGGAATGAGGTTTAACAAGACCAAGTGCTGCTGCTGCACCTGGGTGAGGGCAATCCCTGGTATCAATCCAGGCTAGAGGATGAGCAGATGGAGGGCAGCCCTGCAGAGGACTCAGGGGTGCTGGTGGAGGAGAGGCTGGACATGCCCTGGCCATGGGCACTCACAGCCCAGAAAACCAAACGTGTCCTGGGCTGCAGCCAGAGCACCGTGGGCAGCAGGGGAGGGAGGGGATTCTGCCTCTCTGCTCTGCTCTGGTGAGACCCCACCTGCAGAGCTGCATCCAGCTCTGGGGTCCCAGCACTGGAAGGACATGGACCTGTTGGAGGGAGTCTAGAGGAGGCCACGAAGATGATCAGAGGGATGGAGCACCTCTCCTATGAGGAAAGACTGGGAGAACTGGATTTGTTCGGCCTGAAAAAGAAAAGGCTTTGGGGTAACCTCATTGTGGCCTTCCAGTACCTGAAGGGAGCCTCCATGATGGAGAGACACTTTTTACAAGGGCATGGAATGACAGGACAAGGGGGAATGGTTTTAAAATGAAAGCAAGTAGGTTTAGATTAGATAATAGGAAAAAAGTTTTTACTGTGAGGGTGGTGGGGCACTGGCGCAGGTTACGCCGAAAAGCTGTGGATGCCCCATCCCTGGAAGTGTTCAAGGCCAGGTTGGATGGAGCTCTGAGCAACCTTGTCTTAGTGGAAGGTGTCCCTGTCCATGGCAGGGGGGGTTGGAGCCAGATGGTCTTTTAAGATTCCTTCCAACCCAAGCCATTGTGCAATTCTGTGATTGCCATCTCACTCTAGTAGTGGTGGGAGTTGTCCACAGGAGGAGACTGAACTGTCACGATCATTCCTTCCTGCCCTGAGCTGATCATAGGTACTGCGATCTCTGAGCTGGCACCAGAGTGTCCAGTTGCTTCATAAGCATTTGGGGTAGACTGCCAGTCAATCGATTGCCACCTTACTGCTGACCCCTCCTACCTGACTCACCCTCTGGCAGGGCTGGCAAACCTTTCCTGTTCCTCTCCTGCAGCTTCAGCTCTGACCACCTGCTTCAGCCAGCATGGCTGAGGCTGTGGATTGCCTGGGAGCAAGCTGAGAACTCTTGTGTTTTAAGGGACTTACAGGCACTGGGATGTTTCATTGTGATTGCAGCTATTTTGTATTTTTTTCTCTTCAAGATTGGCGTCGCGATAGAGAAAAGAGAGACGACCATGACGAAGTGTGCAGCGTGAGGAGTGAGGGTGGCAGCGTCCGAGGATTCTCCAGAGGGAGAGGAAGGGGGAGAAGCAGAGGAAGAGGACGAAGCAGAGGAAACCCCAGCAGTATGCAAAGAAATGGATACTTCACAAAAAAATTTAAAACTCTATTTATTGTTGTTTTCATTTTCTAATGTTGTTCTTTTATGTTCTCTTTTATGTTGAAGTGAACTTTGATTATTCAGTTGGTTATCAAGAACTGTATGGTGAAGGAATTGACCAAGTATTTCAGCCTGAGCTTAACCCTGGTGTGATTTATTACTATGGTGATGGAACAGGAGTGCAGATGTATTCTGTGGATGAAGCACTTCTCAAGGAATATATAAAACACCAAATGTAAGTAGATTGCTTAATGTAGAAATATTTTCAGAGATCTAATTAAGATAAAATAACTCATTTCAAACAACGTTGAATCCTTATTATCCATATCAAGTTGGAGATTAAGGCATTTCAGCTTAACTTTTGGAGTTAACTCTGACCATTACTAGTGTCAGCTCGAATTTATTCACTGGTGGGGTAGAAAAACTTGAGTGATGGGGAGGAGTTTTAAGGAAGCTGTTTCTGCATCTTGTGCTGTAGTCTGGCTCTAACTTGTATAACTGCTTTATTTATGGTACACAGCCCTCTTTATGTTGTCATGTAATTGAGATATGGATGTCTCTGAGCTTGTGCTTTTGAGTACTGTTGTTCTGTTTGCCTATAAAGCTCTTCTTGGGTGACGTTTCCCCTATTTGCTCTCAATTTCACTTTGAGAAGTCTTGTTAGTTTGATGTTTTCAGTGTGTTTCACCTGAAACATGTAACTGAGAGAGAGTAGTTTTGCAATGATACTTGATTTTTCAATAATCTGAAATGTTTACTTTCTCGTGTACACCATTAGGCAATGAGAAACCATCTGGAAGACTGATTATCACCAGGAGACAAGTCAAAAAGGGCCTGGAAAGCACTAGTTCACTTTAAAGAGACAGTTTCCACCACTGGCAGATATTTCATCCTCAGTACTTGCATTTCTCTGCGATGCCTCCTGTGGTGGTTTTTGATTGCCCTCGTGTTCCGTACAGCAACTTGCTTATTTTGTTCTCGCTTCTTCTGTTACAGTTGACGCAAAAAGGAAGAGAAAAGCCTATTTAAAGGGCAGAAAGTATCTGACATGTGGCTATCAACTTCAAAGCTTCTATTGCAGTCTTTTTTTACTCTTGCTGCCAGGCCCCTATGAGACCTGACAGTGGACATGTACCCCCATGTCAGGATAATCGGCCTGCACTGTCCTCAGACAAGTGGGGGAGGAGCACAGCCACTCCACTGTTGGCCAGATTTCTGGGCATGCAGTGTAGAATCCAGACCTCCTAAGGTAGGACATGACGATGTCCCCCTCTGCTGAGAAAAATGTCAGTTACAGCATTGGTCACATCTCACTTCTGGGTATATTTGTATTTCCTTTTGGCACCGAGAGGTTGGCAGGTGTTGCTAGAATACTTGGCATGGCTGGATAACCACAGCCATTGGTTGCTTGCCTGGTGTGAACTCCTAAGGCAGTTTGGTTATGGAGTTTGCTTTCCATGAGAGGGAGATTCCTGAGCAGGTTTAGAACATAACTCCACTAGTTTTATTCTCCCTAGACCAAAAAAAAAACAAAAAAA
>VZTH01008944.1:181236-208316 GCA_013397815.1 Aleadryas rufinucha | reverse complement strand
TCCCCACAAAAAAAAAAAAAAAAAAAAAAAAAAAAAGAAGAAGAAGAAGGTGTTTTTTATATATTCCCTTCTTTTATCACATTAAAACTGATGGGAAACAGACTTTATTCATCAGTTACTTACTACTATCCTCTAAATGGGGGTGGCTTTGTCTGCCTTTCATAATTTAGCTATAAAATATTAAAGTGAGTATGCCAAAGAAGGAAGTACATATAGAATAAAGCTACACAAAATTGTTATGTCTCAGAGTTCCTATTGGAGTCCAACATAAATCAGGATATATTAAAGAAGTGATATTGAAACCTAGTGGATGAATAAATTTTAAAAGTTTACCTGCTTCATAGAGAAAAATCTTAGAGACAGTTCCAACTGAATTGATATGTAATTACAGAAAGAACCACACTGCTATCAAGCAGTTTATGCTTGTCCCAAGAACCAGCTTGATGTACAAGAGAGTAATATTTGTATTGCATACAAAAATATCTTCTGTGTTGTTAATTCCAGGCTGAAGTTGTCAGCCTGAAAAGTTTCAGTGTTTAGCAGCTCCTCATTCTGCAACATGCAGCAGAACTCTATTTAAAAGTCCTCTTGCTTTAGAAAATAAATAAATAAAAGTTGAAATATCAATTCAAGAATAAACAAGGGGACTCTGAGGAAAAGGAAGAAGAGAAAAGCTGGAGGGGGTGTGTGTGTTTAGGTTTGTCCCTCTACTTGGAGCAAACTTGTGCATTGTCTTCATTTATCATTAATGGTCTTTCACATTCCTTTTTCTAGAGTGATGGACTCCAAGTGAGGCAGTTTGAGTCAAGTTCAGTCATTGTCCATTTCTG
Organism: Aleadryas rufinucha; assembly: GCA_013397815.1. NCBI lineage: Eukaryota > Metazoa > Chordata > Aves > Passeriformes > Aleadryas > Aleadryas rufinucha. The sequence continues at coordinate 207,486 of VZTH01008944.1, read as the reverse complement.
CTTGTGGAATTTTTATCTAGGTGAATCGTTTCAGGATTTTACCTTTACTGTATGATTGTAAAGGTAACAGTAGTAAAATGTTGGTATATGGCATTTGTGCTTGCTTATCTTCTAGACTGGGAGGGGAAAAGGAACGTAGCAGCTCAGAACAGTAGACAGGATATTCTTGAAAGAAACTTTCTCTTTGTGCCCAGTTGCTTCACTGATCATACTTGGCTCTGAATAAGAGCTTAACTCTCCAAAAGCCTTGTTCTCTTCTCTGTTTGCTTTGACTTAATAGCAGTGTTTCCATTTGTCCTGTCTTGTCCAGCATTGAGACTTTAAATTCATTCTGTCTTGGAGCTGAGTGTTGGTCAGAGCACGGTGCTGGTAATGCCAGGGTCACAGGTTCGATCCCCACCTGGGCCATTCACTTGGGAGTTGGCCTCGAGGATCCTTGGGGGTCCCTTCCAGCTCAGAATATTCTCTGTATGATTCTGTGTGTTTCATAGAGCCAGCTTTTGCTTCAAATTTCTTCAGCTACAAAAAATTGGAGAAAGAAATGGTATCCGGGTGCTGCTTGGGTCAGTGATGGCATCAGAGTGCCCTGCTCTTGGAGACTTTGGCCTTGATCCCAGCTTCAGTGGAGAGACTTAGTGTTTTATACTTTGTTGAAATTAGAATGTTCTTTATTTACATTTGCATGTGCAGCTTTTTTCCTCAGCATTTTAATACCCTCTCATTTTCTTTTTGCACTCCCTCTATTTTTGTAATAGAATTTTAACTGCTTTCCATGAAGTCTTTCCCTACCTGCGTTTTTCTGAACGCTATGAGGGGTTAGTATTCCTTGGATGTAATGTGCAAAATCATGGTATGGTGTGTAAGCTCTATGAAAGGCCTAGATTTCAGTCGTCATGATTAAATTGAGGGGGTTTTCCATTCTTTTTCATAGGATGTTTTCTCATTCCCTTGCTCTGTGTGACAGATGATTTGAATTCCTTACTTTTTGTCTTCACTAAGTATAAAACATCTTGACACCTGGATTATTTCCTAGAGCAGCTTCATTGCTGAAGATTTGTCTTTCTGCTGTTTGTCCCTTGTCTCTCTGGTATTACCAGATTCCCGAAATGTCCTTGTCCTTCTTTATCCACTAAACATCATCTATTCTGTAAGACTTTTTTTTCTCCATGAACTGTTGTGCCTTTTGGTACAGTTTCATGCCAAATACAACATTACTGGTTTTGTTTTCTCATCTTCCCACAAGCATGCTTGATGATTCAGAGTATATATCTGTGCCTCCACAGTCAGACAGGATACTTAAAGCTTCCAATGCAATGGAGACTGGGACAATAACAGGTGCAGTTCAGGATGAACTGATACTACTGTGTGGGGCATAACTTATGTTTATATAAGTTTATATGTATATGTTTATATACATAACCCCACCACTGTAAGCAGTGCTTGTCCTTCATCCTTATGGAGGCCAAGACAATGTTGTTCCCTTCTGTCCATGTAAGTAATGAGGGAGGGGATGGGTGAAGGAAAACTGGAGCACAGTTTTTGGTGGTGCATATGTGACAAGGCTTTGATTTTCACCCCTCTGTGCTGCACTGAGTCATAAGTCTGTGTTAAGCTGTCGAGCATGCTTGCTGCTCTCTGGGCCTTCTGTACTGATACAGCTGTTGAAGAATGATTTTGTTGATGTCAAAACACTCTGGTTTTTTTAATGGAGGACTTTAATAAGGAATCTAGGTTGCTACTTCATGATTTTCTTTAACAGTAGAATAAGCTCAGGTTTTTACATTTCGTTCTGCAGTGAGTATTATTTCAGCACAGAAAATTTGGAGAGAGACTTCTTTCTGAGGAGAAAGATGGACCAACAAGGATTTCTGCCTGTGTCACTGATCGCCAGTTTCCGTCGGATGCAAGCTCTGACTACAAATGCTGCACTCATTTTGGAGGTAAAATCATTCAGAAGCATGTATTTGAAAAGTTGCTTGGTTAATTCTGTGCTGCCATTTAAAGTCAGTGCTATGAAGTTAAGAAGATTTTCTGTTTGTAATTACAAGGATTCTATAAAGAGGCTGTAAGTGGCCGAGTTGGTGGGTTTTTTCTTTATTTCAGTAGTTTTTAATGTTATAATATGCTTGTCACACAGGCCCTAAAGGACAGTACAGAAGTTGAAACTGTGGATCAGAAACTAAGAAAAAGGGTTGATCCAGAAAAGTGGCCAATTCCAGGTCCTCCTCCATGCAACCTGCCTCCAACTGACTTTTCTCAGCTCATCAATTGTCCAGAATTCGTACCAGGCCAAACTTTTGGCTCACATACTGGTAAAGGATTTATTTTACAGAAACATAAGTTTAGTGCTGTCTGTCTAGCTTAGGCAATTTGCCTCCTGATGCTGATTTCATAATAGAAGTTGTACTTTTGGTAAGGGTTTATTCAGCTGCTCTGCCTGCCAGCCTTGCACTTGCCAAGTCACATGGCTGATGTGAAGTAGATAAAAATGTCTCTTGTGTGTTATGGCTGTGACCATTCTCCACAATATAGAATGGTGGACTACAGTCCTGTGGAATTAGTAATATTAATCTTAAACTAGTCCTGAAATCTGCTTCATTTACGTGGCAGCTGAAAGTTCACTCTTTATTTGGTGCCTCCTTGTTTTGGATGTGAAACTCATTCAGATTATTAATAGGGAAATGGATTTGTTTGCTGACAACCCTTGGCAAGGAAATCCTTTATTAAAATGTTGGCTGAAATTAAATGGGAAGAATGAAGATGGAGTTAGGCACCCATCCACAGAGCTAGAGAATGATGTGGAGAAAACACGATCCTAATGATGTTGCGCTTTTTTTTCTCCTCAACAAATGTAATGTCTCACAGCCTGTGAAGAAACTTTCCATGGAAATAAGTTCTTAGAACTGATTTTATTCTGAAATGTTGGGTGAACTCTGAAAAGCTGTCTCTTAAAAATGAAAATAAATTCTTTGATCAGTGTTACAGTTATCCATAGAGGTAGAAAAATGGTAGCTGTGGTTAAAAGAAAGACCAGTGAAACAACTGAAAAACAAGCAAAATAAAACCAAAACAATCCACAAGAGGAACTGAACTGCTGTTTTCTACTGCTAGAGTCTGCACCAAGTTCTCCAAGAGTGGGAAGCCCGCTGAGTCCAAAGGAAAAAGCTGAAACAAGTAATTTTCAAACAATGTCTAAAGGACTGTCTACAAGTTTGCCCGATTTGGACTCTGAACCTTGGATAGAAGTGAAGAAGAGGCATCGTGCATCTGCTGTCAAGCTAAAGGTAAAATCAAAATCCTTTAAGTTATGTTTAAGTAAACAAATGCAAAACCAATTTTGAGGTTACACTACAAACCAAGGTTTTAAATATCTTAACTTATGTGATGCTTGAGAATGCAATACAGTTTGGGAAATCATTATCCTACTCAAATATAAAACCTTTTCCAATTCAGGAGACTGTTCCTGTACCTGATCAAACACCTGATCAACACCAGCCACCCCCACCTCCAGAGGAACAAGAACAGGAAGAACTTGAATTTTTGTTTGATGAAGAGATGGAACAAAATCAGTGTCGGAAGAATAAATTTACTGATTGGTCAGATAGTGATTCTGATTATGAAATTGATGATCAGGATGTAAACAAGATTTTGATTGTAACACAGACACCACCATATGTGAAAAAACATCCTTGTGGAGACCGTGCTGGCAACCGTGTGTGCCGTGCAAAAATTACATCAGAACTTGCTAAAGTCATTAATGATGGCTTGTACTACTACGAACAGGATTTGTGGATGGATCAGAGTGAAAATGATGCCATGATGAAGGTAATTCTCTTTAATTTTTGACCTGAAAATCATGCCTGTCCAAACAGTTCCCAAATTAATTACAGCCTTCTGCTATGTAGTTGTAAAATGCTACAGAAAAGTGACAGTAATTTGCAGGTCTACTGAATTGTCTTTACAGTTGAAAGCAGACCCAAAGTTTTTCATGCCACAGACTTGATCAAAACCACTGGATGAATATTTTTTGTAACATTTTGGAGATGGTTCAAGTTTTCCAATGTTTTCTTGTTCTAGGAATAGTTTGTTTCATAACAACTGCACACCCCTACCCAGAGGGGAAGGGGACACTTGTCTGAGATGAGATAATGGGAAGGAAGTAGTGCAATCATTTTAAAGTAGTTTTATATTAAGGTTCTGTTTGCCTTGTAGTTTGTTAGAACAATAGTTAGAATGAAGTTACCTAAACACTGAGTGGTGAGGGAAAGGGGCTTCATCTGTGCACACAGAGGGGGTAGTGACTTCATGGACAAATGGAGCATGTCCATACAAAAGCAAGCTGACAGAGGTGGAATTGGATGTTGAGAGTAAGAGCAAGAAATAAAGGTAGAATTTAGAATATAGAACAAATGGACCAAGAAAACCAGCAAACGTGAAGAGGGCAGTGAGAAATAGCAAAGTGCAAGAGAGAATATTTTCTTTTCTGTTGTTGTTACGGACTTGACAATGATTTGACGAGATTTTTCACGCACAGCATTCACAAGTCCCACCTGAGACAGGTGTGTGGGTACTTGTGTGTCAGTTCTGGCTTATTTTCTCTTCATGAAATGCATCTGTTTCTCAGGGTGGTATCTATTACCCTGCTTTGCATTTACAATTTGCTTTCTCTAATTCAGCAAGAGATTGAGAACTTTAAGAAGCTAAACCTCATTAATAAGGATGAATTTGTTAGTCTTGCACCAGAAACTGCTGATCCAACCCAAGAAGTTCCTCCAGGACCTCGAGGGTTACAGAAAGGTAAGTATGAAAGTATTTGTTTTGTAAAATCTCTGTGATAAAGAGCAACTCTGTAGGTGTTTTGACTCGTTCTGCCTGTGCAATATTTTAATTTTGGTTCAGTCAGCAGTCTGAGGGGGCTTTTTCTTTGCTAATTTTCCAAATTGCCAGCTGTTCATGGGTAGCATGGTTTCAGTTGAATGACAAGGAGCTGGCACTTGTTCTGCTTTGTTGTCACTATCCACCAGCACCAGGTGCTCTATGTGTGACTTGGAATTTCCAATGTGCAAAGTTAAACTGAAGCTGTGAAACATTTTATAGAAAGCAGCGTTTTTGTGGCATACAGGAGTGGAAGGAAATTAGATTAGAAGAATTGACTACTTGTATCATAACATTACTGAGCAGTCAACATGTCCAAATCTTATCTCTTGAGGTATTTCTGATAGAAGTAGTACTATTAACATTTACTGGGTTACATGCTAATAGCATCTCTAAAGTAGCTCAGTAAAACCACCTCACTTTCTCCTTCCTGCCTCCATATTTAGCAGAGGAGCTGGCCTGTAATTTCCTAATTACTGAAGTACCTCCAACAGCAGGAATGGCTCGATCGCTGCCAACAGCAGTCCCAGATTCCCCCCGTTTCCACCCTGGCTTTATCCCACGAACACCTCGCACCCCAAGGCTCCAGGATCCCAACAAAACACCCAGGTTCTACCCTGTTGTTAAAGAAGCACGATCCTTTGATGTAAAGGTAAATGGAAAAACATATTAAAAAAAAAAAAAAACAACAGCAAAAGCCTACAAAACTCATGTTTGTGCATACAGTTTAACAAGAACTAGAAGGCAGAAAATTAAATGCTTGTACTCCTATTGTTTAACTCCAAAATGCTTACCATATTCACTTTTTTATTTCTATTAAATGCTTTTCGAGTCTTCATCCTTGGAAGTCCTTACTAAAAGAAGTGTAGTGTTTAAGATTTTTGGTTAGTTACATAAGACTAATCTTCAGGTTATGAAACTGTGGTTTTGTGACTGTATAACTTGTTAGATAACAGAATATAAAACTTTTAGATCTCTGTTTTAAGTGGGAGAGAATGAGTGAAGTCAAATTAGAGAAATAAATCCTTCATTTACTTTCTTAGACTCCAAGAAAAAGAAAAACGCGCCACAGTACAAATCCTCCCTTAGAATGCCACGTTGGTTGGGTGATGGATTCCAGAGACCACAGGCCAAGAACTTCCTCTGTGAGGTAAATGTTGTTGTTGTTATTCAAAATTTATTAGCAGGTAGTTCTCACTGCTAATGGAGAAACAGGCTATAAAAGGCAATTTATAAATACAATGGAAGCAAGAAAAGAATGATCAAGAAAGACAAAAATATGGAATACAAGGCTGTCTGGAAACAAGCTGGTGTTCACAGCGTTGTTTGATTCATGATACAGCAACAGTACTTGAGACACTGTTGTTCACTTCAGTGGTCATTAAAAATCAGGCATGACTATAAAATCAGTAATGTTTAATTATCATTGTCCAAAACTGCCTCTGTTTTTGACATATTAGCACAAAATCTGTTTTTCTTGAGGTGCACCCAAACCCAGAGGCACTGCAGCAGTCACCAGGTGACCGTACTACAGCTCTTGCATAGGTCAGGGTGGGTGAGAACTGATTCCGCAGAAAAGCTCTGTTTATAGGTCAGAAATATGTTGGTTTTTTTCTCCAGCAGTTCCAATGCCTCACCTTCAGAAGGAGCTCCACTGGCAGGTTACGGCTGTACTCCAAATTCTCTTCCCAAATTCCAGCACCCATCTCACGAACTGTTAAAGGAGAATGGCTTTACTCAGCAGGTCTACCACAAATACCGGCGGAGGTGTTTAATGGGTAAGCTGCTCCGTGCACTTCATGAAATTTTAGGTGGAAGTTTGCAGGTGTTGTTTGATACCAGTTTTCTTCACATTGTTCCTTATCTTTAGTTTTTCTAGGGAAAGGCAAGCAAAATTTATTTGACACTTCTATTTTAGGAACTCTACTTGCCACTTAACTTTACATTCCCTGACAAAAAAATCACCCTCAAATTTGAACTGAAGTTACCAGAAGATCTGGTGTGTTTTTTACTGAAGGCAAGGCACTTTAAAATATTCTGGTGAAAAATTAAAATAGTGGTTTTGTTCTTCCCTTTCTTTTTTTTTTCCAGAGAGGAAACGGTTGGGAATTGGTCAGTCCCAAGAAATGAACACACTTTTTCGTTTCTGGTCCTTTTTTCTGAGAGATCACTTCAACAAGAAAATGTATGAAGAATTCAAACAGCTTGCTCTAGAGGATGCTAAAGAACACTACAGGTATTTTTTCCTGAGGCCTTACCACTCCTTTTAATGACTGCGAAGTTTACATATATCTTCAGTGAACATTTTTAGTACTGCCTTCGCCTTTTTGTAAATCTTGAAAACAGCAGTGTGTCTCAGTTATTTTAATAGTAAAAATCCATATATATTTGTGTTTTGCAGATGAATAGCTAAAGGTGCAGCATTTCCTGACCTGTAATCAGTTGTGAATTCTACAGAATCCTATAACTTGTTGACCATGATGAGTCAGTTCAGTACTAACACTCCTAAGATTCTTCCTTCCAAAGCTGAAGACATTCTTAACCTTATTTTACTTGTTCAAACTGGTTCTTGCCTTACAAAAATACCAGAAAAATGACCACAAAGGAAATTGTCACTGCCCTTTAGCCCTTTCTTCCACCCAGTTCCCCCATCTCTGTTTCTCTGAGCCGAAGAGACAAGATAGATTTTTGTACCTCTCTATTCTGTTCTAGGTACGGCTTGGAATGCTTGTTCAGATTTTACAGCTACGGCCTGGAAAAGAAATTCAGGAAAGAAATATTTGAGGATTTCCAACAAGAAACAAAGAGGGACTATGAAGCTGGTAATTATCACAGGCTTGTCACTGTTCACAGTGTGGTAACACTAGTTGAACATAATCCCAGTTCCTTGGCACTGACTTCTTAACTGTTCTTGACCAAGAACAGCTTTCATTCATATTCCTTTTATTTTCAGTTCTCTTACAGTTACCAGTGAATAATTAAATTTTTAATTAAATTTGACCTTTGTAAAGTGGTAAAATTATCTTTTTCTGTTACTAGGTCAGCTGTATGGACTGGAAAAATTTTGGGCTTACCTAAAATACTCTCAGCACAAGACTCCAGCTGTTGACCCCAAACTGCAAGAGTACCTGAATAAATTTAAGAGACTGGAGGACTTCAGGGTAGATGTAAGTTTCAATGCCTATTTTAAATAATATTTGGTGTACTAATATTTTCGCTGCAAGGTAATCCAAGAGCAGCACTTGATTTCGTGAAGAGGCAGCTTGATAAATCCTAAGGGCCTAATCCTTTCAGTCCTACAAGTCTGTGGAAAGGCAAAACTACTGGGCTTTAAGGCAAAACACGTAACAGGTTGCCTCTGTTTATTTTCAGCCTCCTATTGGTGATGAATCTGGCAGGAGGAGATCAGGTGAGGATTCAGGTCATCGCAGACATCAGTCTAACTCTTCTAAAACACCTTCCACCACCAAACCCACTGCTGCCTGTCAGTCCCGGCCGCTGGGAAGCGTTTCCTGTGGGAATACCGTGCAAGCCTCTTCGGGCTGTAGCAATGCTGCCACAAAATCTATAGAAAGTGATGTACCAGAAAAATAGACTTTGGATGAGCTCGTGCCCTCAAGAATCAACTTTGGCATCACTCTCCTAATCTGGAGATCTTCAAGGCCAGGCAATCTCTACCACGTGATTAAAAATGTATGGAAAGACAAAGGATGGGATTCTCTTTTTCATGGGATTTAGTTCCAAAACATTTGCCCTAGGAGAGTTGCTCTTGGTTATGGGATCATTGGAAGGATCCTAGGGAAGATTCTTTGGCTTCAGTATTGCTTTCCTCAAGCTTTTGTTTACAAAGAACTGCATTCCTTGCATATGCAAAAAACACTTCGAGGGATGCCTTACATTTCAGCTCAGATTTCTTAAAAAAGGTATGATATATACCCATGTTATTTACTGTGCTTTCCTTACCTGTATTTCCCCATTATTTGTATTCTACCAAAGCAAAAAAGATGACATTATATGTAAAATATTAAATGGAAAGGGAGGATCTATGAGATTGGTTTGCTTTCAAAGCTAACTATCAAAAAGTATGTTTTTCTGCAAAAGCACACTCGAGACCATGCAGCTGTATATGAAACTGCATTTCTGAATTCTATTTAAAGATATCGTTTCTATTTTTTTCAGGGTCTCCATAGTTAGTATTTTATTAAGTATGGAGTTTGAGTGGACTTAACTGGGATAGTTTTGCAGGTATTTCCTTCAGTACTGGTTCTTTAATAACTAAAGCAACAGAAAACTACAGGGGAAGATTGAGTTTTTGATTTCATAGTGTCTTAAATTAACATTCAGTATCTACAGTTTGTGCAGATTGTTGAAATAGCCAACTATTCATACTCTGGGCTTGAGAGGTGTCTTCATTTGAATTCTCTTTACGATTACGAACTCTAGCAGGAGAGGCATAATTTTGAATTTTTTTTTCCTCCATATTTTAAGTAATAATTAGTTTGGAGGGAAACAAAGTATTCCTTGTAAATTTTCATTTTTATTTGCTTTATTTTGCAATATCTGAATGAAGTTCTGCTTAAATTGTGCTCGCTAAGCCTAAATGATTTCAAACAGGTCTAAAGACAATTTCACTGAATGTAAGTTACTCAAATACAAATCCATTTTTGTAGCTGAAAGAGGGGGATGTTTATAACCTGTCATGTCTTATTAACTTCATTACTTTGTTTTTAAAGACTCAAGAAGAACCAAGTGAGTAACTTCTCTTCCAGGCGTAGGTGAGAGGAATTCCAACTTTTCATTAGTTAACTGCAGAATTACTTCAGTTAACTTTTAAAGTTAAAAAGTGATGTCTAGCACAGATGCCTTAAACTGACTGCACAGCCATGGACGGAGCTTTAAACTATCAGCTCTCAGAAGTTATAATGAATCTGTTAATTTTTCATTGTCCTGTGTATCTCACTGAAACAAGTGATGGATGTTTGCATTGAAAGGAGTGGATGGTAGCAGTGACCTTCCCCACAGTTTATACCATTTCAGCACAAAATCCAGCCTTTTGTCAGTGGCCTGTTCTAAATAAATTTAAATGAACACATACCAAGATTTTAAGTAAATATCCTACAAATATGCTGAAGTGACACATCTCAATCCTGTGTTTGATCCATGCCTTTTGCTACCCCCATGAAAATGATGCGAATGTAAATTTGGATTGAAATTGTATATACAAGTAATAAATTTAAGATATTTCAATTTTTCATTGGAAAATGTGCAGATCAAGCTTTTAGTGTGTGTAATTTTGTGATATCTTGAAAAATTTTATAAAAACAACAAAAAACCCTAATAGTGTTGTATATCAACTTTTTTCCCCCCCAAAAGTGTGAAGAAAAACAGCTTGAAAGAGTGTAATGCTGTAGATTCGCATGGGAATTTCTGCTGCACTGAGGGAAACCCAGCCTGTTAAAGGTGGAAGTGCTTCTTGGAATGTGAGCCAGCTTTCTGCAAGTTCAATATGGATTTATTTTTGGCATATGATTGGGTATCTGTCAAAAATACGAGAAGTGAATGATAAATGTGGGGGAAGGCAAGGAGAGTGAATACTTCACCTGCTGGCCTCTAGAGTTGCTCAGACAGTGTCCTTTTAGTGAGCTGGACAGAAACACCACCCAAGCCTATCCACAGCTCTGGCTGCCTCTCAGGAATGCCCCTTTCACTTCCCACAGGCTTGAATCTTCCCTCTCTTCCCTTGCAGATAGGTGGGAAGAACGATCCTTGCATTGCTGCTTGTTCCACTGTCTGGCTTCAAGTGGTTCATCACCTCAGTAACTGATGGACCTTGGTGCAGGGCTGTAACTTTGATGTGTATCCAACATCCCTTCCCATGCCTCTTATGTCCATTTATTCCAACCTTAACTATGTCTTAAGACTAGTTGTGTCCTAACAGTGGTCTGACTGACCACTTTGCAAGTCTTGGACCTTGTCTAAAAATTCTCCCATGTGCTTACTGAAGAATTTCTAGGGTTTTTTTCACTTCTTCTGTTGACAAATAACCATACAAACACTTCCAAATACTACCCTGCCTAAAAACTGATTTTTGTCATGCTCAAAATACTGGATTCTAACAGCTTTTTAAAAGGGAAGACTCAAGCTGGCTCTTGTTCCTGTTGGAGACCTGATAATGTTTTCCTACACTGAGCAGCAGTAGCCTGCGTTTTTAACAGGGATTTATCTGGATTTCTGTGGGAGATAAAGCATTAGAATGGATGGAAAAGAGTTTGTATTCATGGCAGCCTCCACGCTGCAGCCTTTGCTTCAGGCACTGCTGAGGTGACAAACGACACTCCCTCGGCTCCAGGCAGAGGGGACACAAGAGCAGCTAAGGATCTCTTCCTGATAAATCCCACAGCTACACCAGGCTGGATCTGTCACCTGAAGAGTTTTCTTCTCTGCTGTCTGCAGCCTCTGTGCTTTTGGGGTTTCAGGTAAACAACCCTTTGCCTGCATTTCAGCCAACCCTTGCACACAGGTTCTGTCAAAGCAAGCTTAAACCCAATCTGTGAGCACCTCTTAAGAAACATTTACCTTTAACCATAAATTAGAAGCCAGGAGAAGGATTTACTTTCCACCACTAAGTCAGAGTTACATTATTACTCATGTTAAGGAGGTAGGGAATACATAGCCAAATCTTTTGTACTATTCCATATGGAGGAATAGTACCTCTTCCTAGAGGAAATAAAACCCCACAAACTCTTACTGTATTGTCAAACAGACTCGAACAAAGCCTATGAAAGGTTTAATTACTCCCTGCCTTTTACAGTGAAGACGGCAAAATCAAACTGATTTTGCAGGAATTAAAAAAAAAGTTAGAAAATAGTTTAGACCTGAAATATATAAAGTGAAACAACATCAACAGCAGAGTGCCAAACTGATTTTATATGCTGTGCCCAACTCTGAATGACAGAAATTTAAACCTCAGTCAAGGAGAAGTATATCTAGCTCAATAAAAAGATACAAACAAGTACAAGCATGCGAGATAATTCTGTAGTCCTCACTAGAAATTCAAAATGTTCAGATCAAGTAACAACATGATGCTTTTTTTTTTTTTTAACCAAGGAGGTTTGAAAATATATCTCCTGCCAAAATGAAGCATTTTTGGGAAGCGGTGTTACAAAATGAGGCAGAAGTGTCTAAACAAATGATGACTAAAACTAATTTAACACCAAGTCTAGCCTAGGAAAACAAGTCATATATTAAACTGGAAATGTATTTTGCTTCTGAAGATGAGAAATTCTTCCATCAAGACCCTCATGTTGCTTAAACAAAATTTAACACAGTATCAACCTGTCTTTTCATTTAACAGTGACTTTTGACCAAGTGATTGACACAAATGTTCCAAGGTTGAACGCCTCCATCAAATTATTATAATAATTGCACTGAAGTTTGGATGGATTTGGTGTTATGCTAAATTATGCTCTGTGTGTCAACTTTTGATAAACATGAAAGCTACAGTGTGCTTTAAAGCACTTTTTTTAGGTTGTCAGCTTTAGATCACTAAGTGACGTTGTATGTAGGATGGATGAGGTTAATTTAAATCCACTAGACATCAAAATTCAGTCTATGCAACATTCTGCTGCCATGGGACAAGTTTTGTATTCTAAAGCCATTTTAAAAACCCAACAACAGAACTACATGTAACTTCACTGTGATTAAACTTCACTGCCTTTCTGATAGCAACGGCAAGAAAAAGACTGCACTTGGATTGTTAAGTCACAGCAGATGCAAAACTGTTCTTCCTTTAAAAGTCACCTTTCTTTCTCCAGTAGGAAGTTAGTCCATCAAGCAGATACAAGCAGGAGGAACAGCTAATCCTACAGCTGTGCCAGATGTAGCAATACCAATCACTGCACTGAGTGAAGAGCAGAGAAACTCACAGCAAGTGTCAAGAACCTCCAGCTATGACTCTGTAGAGTAGAAGCTGTAACACATACATGTATTTTCACATGGAAGCCTGGGGAAAAACAACTTATCCAACTGTCGTAAGGGAGAGTTGGGCAAGCTGTCTTCTTGTTCCAGAGCTAGATAAGCTGGGTGCCATGATGAGGCGCAATAGCTAAAAGTGAAAGGCATACTGTAAATGTAGTGTAAAACCTGGGATAGCGAGACTTACTTAAAAGAAAAAATTCCCTAGTGAAGCATCCAGATATAGAACTGGTGTTTAATTACTCCCAGCCCCTGTCCTATGCAAGGAAGCTTTTATTTATCCTTAGTTCCCACTGTTCCTTCCAACCACATATTTCTGTGGTTAGTTACAGCAGCATGCCCAGCATTTCAGCAGAGTTAGATGATTAGCAGACACTCAGTCCAAGCCTGGACACTGCACCATTGCTCAGCTTATAAGGATGTGACTCAAGCAGAAGCCAGCGCTTACTGAACTCACACCTCCCAGGAGTGTCCAGCCTGTACAGGAGCCTGCAAACAACTTTTGTGGAGAAACAGCTCCATTCCTGTTACTTCTTCCATGCTAAAACAACTCTGTTCCAAGACTGGAGATGGCAAGAAATAATTCAACGTGCCTTCTAGGACACGTGAGTTACACACGATTCCACAGAGGAGTTTTTGTTTATTCATTTCATTTACATCAATATGAATCTCTTTCAGTCAAATAAGAATAAAAAAAGTAGTCATCCCTGGAATTTCAGAGTTTACAGTTCAACAGAATGTATATATTTATAAATTGTTACTGTAGACTTATCACAGGTGAAATCTGCAACCAGAGGTATAAACATAAGCCACGACACTGCTGTTCTTGTCCTGTCAAAATGCCATGAGACGTATTCCTTATACTCTACATTATACGCAGTTCCTAAAGTGCTTTATTTATATCACTTTTTCCCCCACCACAAATTCACTGGCATACGTTTAGTCTCTTAAATACAGCTTACCTGAGTAAGTCTTCAAGATTCCTCAACAGCTGGGACTTGAAAGGGAGAGTAACTCCACCAGGACAATTAATAGCAGTGGCTGCTTCATCTATCCAAGACTTCTTCCCCTTTTTATTGCATCATACTCCAGCTCTGCTTAATAGCTTCTACACAGAGACTGACAGCACATGTGGTATTGTACATGCTTTATTAAAATGGTACTCGTATTTACAATATCTGCAGAAACAATCCCTCCCAAGTCTTGCATTCAGACAGACACACACACAGACACACGCGCGCAACGCCCCTTCACTCTACGGGGGTGTGAAGGCTATGCTCCCAAAAGTTAGGCAGCTTCTGGAAGAGGAGGAAGGGAGACTTCTTTGTGTGTTTGTAATTCATTAAAAAGAAGCATGGGAGTATGCATTTGGCCATCACAATGCTAATTTAAGTATATGTAGTATTAACATATGGCAGTAACACTGAGTACTCCTCTTTTACATTCTATACACAGAATGACATCAAGGTTTTCCAGTCAACAGAACATTCCAATTCAGTCTCACTGCTGCTTGTAGTGACTATGAAACCGCAATTTGGGGGCTGTCCCTTAAAACAATTCAAGTCTATGTAAGCGAAATAAGGCACAATTAATATTTGATTTGATTTAGAGGATGGGAAAAAGGGAGAGGCAGGCTTCAGATAATAGTTGTTGCAGAACAAACTTTTTTACCCAATCCTTTTGAGAAAAGGATGAATTTTATCCCCATCCTAATCTACACGGACTTCTCTTAGAGAACTGAAGTATTCTGCCAGGCTACTAACGCCCACATACAAAACAAAATTGGAAATTCACATTTTTAACACCGGCTTCAGTAGTCTAACCTACTGATGCTGATGTGGATGAGTACATCTTTCTTTAATGCTGAAGGAGAAGACACACATGAAACAAGATTCAAACCTTCCTCTGAGCTTGAAGACTCACATCTTTTAGAGAGCTTGTAAGATACACTAGTTGAAGGCTTCAGCTTATTGATAAAAAGGAATAGCAGTTTTGCCTTTAAATCCCTGGCCCCTCTTCACTAACGAAGCCTAACCAGACATTACAAATAAACTGCAACAAAAAATTTGGCAGCACAAAGAATGTCTAGTATTCAAATCTTCATTTTGTGAGTATATTATTTTCCTTGTACAAAACCTGTTGAATGTTTTTTCGCAGCAGATGAACTGTACCCAAAGATGCAGGACATTCTGTGATGGGGAATAAGAGGTTGCAGTTCCGAAGGCCCCTGACTTTGGTGTTTACAAAGTTCATTCCTGTTTAGTGTGATCCTTGGTATCTTCCTCATCTGTGTATTCTGATGGTTCTTCCCCTGGTTTTAGGAGTCTACCTACGTAGTCATATTTTTCTGAAAGAGATTTATGATTCCATTACAATTAAATACAGCTGCATTTGCTTTCTAGCCCATACTACTGCAAATTCACTTTTTCGTCCTACACACTACCGTTCTAAATCTCAATCACTGAAATTGATGGTAATTTAGCAGCAAGCTCGACCTCCCAAAGCAATCTTTCTACCATTACTTTCTGTGAGTACTTTGTTTCCATTCTCCTCCAGCTGATCAGGCAAGATTTATCACCCAAGGGCTAAAAACTGCTGCTCTTCAATCCTTCAGCCTATTTTGATATCACTTAGTATGAAAAATGATTCCCCCTCCCTCCAGAAGCATACTTCCATATTTGTCAGAAATTATTTCAAGACAAACTCGTTCAACACTTTATGTTAAAACAACTCTTAGTCCTACTGGTAATTCCATGGCATCCAAAGCTAACAACCTCGAGCGGGAGTTCCACCAGCTAAGCTGATGAGATTCGAGAATGAAATTCTGTGCTGAAGAGGTAAGAGAACAGTTTTCTTGTATAAAATGAAAAGGTTAAAAAAGTTCTAGTAAAATATAGTGAAAGCCCCTCTGTGGAAGAAAGGCCTGCAATCCCTGGTCTTTTCTTAACAAAGTTAGTTACATTGTACACACATTAGGGGGGGTCTACAACTTCCTCATGAGGGGACAAGGAGGGGCAGACACTTCTCTGTGCTGACCAGTGACACAACCCTCAAGTTTTGTCAGGGGAGGTTTAGGATGAGTATTAGAGAAAGATTCTTCACTCAGAGGGTGGTTGGGCACTGGAACAGACTCCCCAGGGTCCCAGCACCATCCTGACAGAGTTCAAGAAGCGTTTGGACAATGCTCTAAGAGACAGGATGGGATTCTTGGGGATGGTCCTGTGCAGGGCTAAGAGTTGAAATCGATGATCCTTGGGGGACCCTTCCGACTCAGCATATTCTGTGATAATACTGTCAACATCTCTTTAAAAGCTTCCCCAAGCCCAAATCAGTCATTTTTATTAAAAGCATTTCCTTAAGCTGATAGTTTGAGAATTTACCTTTAAATTGCATTTCCCACTCTCTTACACTTTCCATCTGTACAGCATTTAAGTCCGATAGGTCATCATATTCATCTCTGAGTGCATCTTTATCTAGACAGAAAGTTGCTAGTCCCCTGGAGGCATCTCTGCCAGCAAATATTCCATACGGACCCTCTGAAAACAGAAAGACAAAATTGATACCTTCACATCTTTGTTTATGGTGACCAAATCTCAGTTCCATATATAGTCTGCCAAAGCCATACATTAAATTTCTGCAGTGATGGGAACAGCAGCAGTTTCAATGCCACGGCTGTTTGACATTCAACAGCACTGCAATTCAATCTTTAATATCACTAGGAGATAAAGTCTGCTGAGAGAAGCAGAACCAGGAAAATAGCTTTGAAGGGATATCTGGAAAAATCCCTGTCAGTTGATACAAGCCAGTTGATGCAAATTCCAAAGGGACCAGAGGCTGGAATTCAAAAGAAATACACTTCTATTAAGCAACACATTGAATATTTACAAGTCAGCCATGAACAGAAGCAAACTGCATAGACATCTTAATTAGAAATCCATTATTATAAATAAATAGAACTTAAGAGGGCTAATTAATGATTTCACTTCACTTACAGAATCACAAGAACTTCCTACATCTTTGAGACATTTCTTACTTCTGAGGAAATCATCTCACTTATTTTCAGCAGCAGATCCCCCACCCCCTTAGCCTGTAATGCTCTTGAAAACAGCAAAAATTGTCACATTAGGAATATAAAGCAACTGCTTCCTCTGTGCTTTTTGACCAGTGCAAAGCTGCACAAACATCCCAATGAAATTTTGAGGAATGACTGTGAAATAAATATTACCAAGAGAAATGGATGATTTGCAAACCAACAATTTACAGGATAAGGCTGGTAACTGGCTTTCCCAAATTTTAATTAACTGAAAGAACTTTAAGCATATTGTTATCTTAGATTTTCTTGACCTAAAACCAAATACCTTAAATTCAGATCAATTAAAAAACCCAAACCAATACAAGAAAAAAAAGCCACTTTAAAATTTTCTGCACTAACTGCAGCAGCCTAGCACCACAGAGATACTCAAGGCTTGCTACAGAGTGGTTGGTCCCTGCTTGGTGATAAACTGGCCAGAACCCTTCTCTGGCTTACCTCAGTGGCCGTCAGCCTGAAGAAAAGGCAGCACCCATGGGCAAGAATGAACACAAGCAAGTGGCAACACACTGTCCTTCACCCCCTCTATTGCCTGCTGGAGCACCTCAGACCTCTTCTGCACCAGGATGAGCCATGGGGCATCATTCCGAAAGGCTGGTTCCTCCCAGGCCGCTTGCTCCAGCCACCACACCTATCTGCTCTTGCCGGGCATTGACTCCAGGGTTGAGACAGAGGCTGAATGCAGCAGGAAGAACTCCTGAAGCGGGGAACCCGAGTACCATATGGATTAGAAGAAACTACGTCCTCACCAGAACTGATGTCGTCTCTCCACCCCAGAATGCTTGGCAGTGTAAGCTGCTTACAGTCAAACCTGAGAACAGAAGGTTGTCCTGTGCGCCAAAGACAATTCCCTTGTCTCTCTGGAAACAAACCAACTGATTTCAAAGCACAATTTCACAAGAAGTAGGTATCAGAGAACGAACTATGAGCTGGAAGTTTGCACTGTACCAGTCTCACCATAATGATGAACAGCATTTCTGCTCATCCTTTTGGGTATTTAGCTCCAGGAACAGCGTTCACAAGAACTACCTCAGGGATCAGGGACTACAGGTACAGTACTTCAGAGAAACTAAGTCAAGAAGGGTATCTTTCCTATTTGCATCCTGAATTAGGTATTTATTTGAAAAGCAGTATTTAGAGACTGAAATCAATCCTATAGCAATCCACTCTGCATGCTCAGTCACTTCCACAGAACAGGCTAAGAGGCAGCAATGACCACCATCTGCAACACAACACAGTTTTTTCAAACAAAAAGTCCTGCTTCATACAAAACATCAATCATTCACATGATCTCATTTCTGATGCTCTGAATGAAGAACAGGGGAGCTAAAAACAGCTCTTACAAACACCACAATTAGTAAATCCTTAAAAGCAATTATAAATTGTTACTTAGTGACTCCACCAACAGTATTCTGTCCCTGGGTTTTCCTCTCTGAAGTGTTTCAAGCAAATATGTCCATAAATCCTACTATTCACACAAGGTGTTTTCCAAACCCTAGCTAACCAGAGAGTAGCACCCTGCTCTCCTTCCCTTCTACACTGCATTTAGTGGTTTATGGAGTTTCACAGCACCTGCTGAGATGCCACCCCTTGGTCCACCAGCTTGATTCCAATTATTTATATTAAAAAGAGAATGATATTCTATTTATCTGTATCAAGTACTGAACACTCTTAAATCTCAATAATACACTTAATTGAAAGCATGAAAGCTTTTACAATACATCAGCTTTCATTAAGATTAATGGATGCAAAATTTCTGCAAGTATCTTGTAATATCAGATGCTATTACACCAATATCTTTTTTCTTTTCTAAAATTGAATTTGAATGTTAACATTCCAGAATGTTTATTACAGAAGTATTCAGAAGTCACAGAGGAATCATCAAGCCAGGTCCGAGCACTCAATGGAATGCTAACTTGTAAAAACCAACCTTTGGACTCAGTAGACAGCATTTTAAATTCCAGCTCTGCAAACGTAACTTAGAAATGCGTCCTATTCTTTAATCCTATACGAAAAGGTAAATACTGAATTGTGATTATTAATAAATGGTGCAAACTTGGCTTCACTTTAGTTGCTAAAGTAGAAGTTCAGAGATCTCAGTATGAGCAATCTACTTCAAGATTTAAAGCTTTCATTCAGGTGCTTCTACATAGAGTTTAAACACAGTGTTTTATATTAATACAAAACATACAGGTCTGGGATTCTGCTCTAAGCCCTAGTCTATTACTCACTTTTATATTAAATACTGGTGCAACAGTCTTAAAAAGGTATTTTGCATATCAGATTTCATTGCACTTGGAGAAGTATCCAGGAAGGTGCCAGCACATAAAACCCTGGGGAGAAAATATCCTTCAGGAACATGATTCTGAGGTAGAGACATCAGTGCAATCCTAGACACACTCCCACAGAGTTCTTTCATGGCCTGATGCAATTTATTCTGCAAGCCCTACCCACAGTCCTTCTTTCCTTTCCTTTTGTCTGCCCACCTATTTAGCCTGGCTCCTGCTGTAAATAATTGATTGCAGCATGACATGACAGACGCTGAAGAGAGGCCAGGAAGAGCGGCTTGTAGCACAGGTATGTAAACCAAAGCAAGTTTCTGAGACCATATCACAAAATTTCAGTGGTTTTTTTTGCTGTATCCCCAAATTAGCTATTTCACAGTCAAATATGTCTTTTAAAAATTCTCCTCCTCCTCCTATTTGCTGTACCACAACAACAAGAGTCAGGGAAGTGTCAAAACCAATTAAAACACATCTGCTACATGTTAACTGGCTATATGGAGGTATGAGTCTTCCATAAAGGAAAACTGTTCCTTCAAGAATGCTTTTCTTCCCATCATGGCTTGCACATATTAAAGCACTCTGTTTCAGAGCGTTTGTTTATTTTAGCCCTGAGACCAGTTATCAAGCGCACATATTTGCCTGCCTATCTCCACATCTGTACCCCCATGTTCATACACTGCATTTCCCCTGTATAAAGTCCTCATCTACCTTACACCTCCACCTTGTATAAAGTACGCCCTTCTCTAAGCTACAACACATGCAAAACGTTGCTACCCACCACCTGCAGAGCTTCACTTCCTTTCAGAATCCACTTACGAATCTAGCAGCCTTGATGAATTTGACATCCTGTTCCAGCCTGACATTTGTCTTCATTCACAATAAACTGGGTAGCTTTGAGAATTGGTAAAGTCAAAGTCTCTTCAGACAATAAAAGTGCATTCAAGATTGCTGCATCTCCCAGCGCTGTTTTGGTTCGCTAATGAAGATTTAATTTCTCTTTGCAGACAAGGAAAAATCTATTCAACCTAAAGCACTGTATTAAAAATTTTGAACCATGAAGTTTTTATTTGGAAGCACTGTTTCTAATCACTTCCTCCAAAACAGGCTAAACTGGATCTTGAAACAGCACACGTTTCAATTTTCAGCCAGTTTGGCCAATAGTTTCCCCAGCAAAACCTATGCTGGTATCCATCTTCAGAGTATATCCCTGGTTGCTCAAGAGGCTCCCTGACCACTTCAGTTCAGTAGCAGTTTTGTGGAACATCCCAGACTATTACTCCACCACCAGTAATGAAGGTGAACATTGTACACTGAACTTTGGATCACTCCAAGGGGCAGCATGGGGAATACACCACAGATAGCCACATGTGGACTTTATAGCTAATGAAGTGATAGGTAAGCTAAGTATTGTATTCATTTTCACAAGATCCATGTGATTTCTCTAAAGAAGCCACACAGATTAAGAAGAAGCTTCAGTTTTAAACCAGCAGCTTTGGTTTCAAGTAGTCAAAAAGCACTTCAAAGCAATCACCAAATACGATTCTGTGGGCTCCATACAGCTACTGGAAACAAACCCCAGTTTTGGCCGAAGCTCTGATACTCATGGACAACACTTGTTAATCTGCAGACAAGAATAAGGACTAATCTCCCCTTTAATGTGAATTAGAGCAAAGGGAGACAGGCTACAAAATTATTAACAACTGCATTATTCTATCACTTTGCCTACTTTTTCCACTCAAAATTGAAGTGAAAACTTCACTGGCTGTTTCAAATTTCCTGTCTGAACCCTGACACGTGCTTATTCAGTTTGTTGCATCTTTCACAAGAGAATGAAAAAGCTGAAAGTTAGACTAAGCCATTCAGAGATGCAGCTTGAAAGCAGAAGGTTTCTAATAATCACTGGGAATTCAAGGTGACATAATTTTAACTTTACTGCTCCAGATTTACATGAAAGGAAAGATGTGGGTCAATTTTAAGTTACAACTTGCATGGAAAGTATGTGTTCTTAGGAGACCAAGTCACATGCTAAAATGGGAACTCTACAGATGTGAAGTCTACATGCTAAGATGGGAACTGCCTAGAAACAGGGGTCTAAACCTGACTCCTCAGGCACAAGGCCAGAGTCTCACTCTCTCTTTTGCTTACTTGCTTCTTAACTCTGAAAAAAAAAAGTGCAAGAATCAATGACCCAATTTCAACTAAAGGGGCAGACAACAAGCATTGCTAAGAGAGCCTGTAGTCCAGTAGTCAGGAGCTTTCTGGAAGATAGCTGCATCCTTGAGAAGGACCTAGATTCCACATCTTGGTTTAGTGAGAAATGCTCTGACCACTAGATTATTTCCTAATAAAACAAGCAATGCTGACCAGGTGTTATGGTTCAATGAGAGTGATGCTGCTGTGTACTGGACTTAACATCTAAATATCACTAATAATGATGTCACTATCATATTTAATATATCCTGCTTTGAGCGTATCTGCTTGATCAGGACCCACAAATGTCAGGTGACTCAATGATCTCAGAGGTTTTTTCCAGCCTAATCAATTCTGTGACTGGAACATGATTGGTTTAAATAAGAACTAGGAATTTACACAGACCTCTTATCAAACACACAGTTGTTCAAGTTTTAAGGAATATACTGAGGTGGCGAAAAAGGGAAAAAGAAATTTAAAAAACGAGGAAGAGAGAGCTGACAGACTCACAGAGCAGAAGCAGAGGAGATAGAGTGCTGATCTTCCTGCACAAAACCACTTTACTGCTTTCCATGAACATGGCCTGGAGGCTCAGAACAACCTCCATCCTAGTAGCAAAGGCACTACTCCCTTGAACCTGAAGTATGGAAACAATCTCTCACCAATATGCCTGTGTACACCTTTTGGTTTTACTGCTTCTGGCTGGAAATCCACTTCTTTATCCAGAAATGCTATTTCTCTGAAAAGATGAATCCCAGGGCAAGAGACACCTCCACTACATAGACAACCAAAGAGCTGACAAACATCAGAACCACTAAGACCTTACATACTTTACAGAAAGCATTTCCTTCCCCCAGTCTTATCCTCTGTACTTATCTGTAACCCCTCAGCCTGTTGTGTTCTTAAGATAAGGCCACCCTTAACAGTATTCTCCAGATACAACATATGTAGTGTCCCTTCTGCAACATTTCACTCTAACCATACCCTTGGAAAGGATGTATGGAAAAGCACCATTGCCATGTGGTCAACAGAAACAGTGACATTTATAGCACACAATTCCAAAGGAAGTCTAACACCATCAGATTATTTTTATACAAATTATTGGAAAAAATGACACTGTTTACTACAATGAAATAAAGGCAGTTTTCCCTTCACGGAAAATGAAGTATGATGGAATATTTTTTATGGAAGGAACTACTACTATCTAATCTATTCTTCTTGGCAAACTTGGAAAATCAGAAAACTTCATGACATCGTGAAAGACAAGTGGGATGAGAAATGAGTTGACAGTGACAACATACTGCAGTGAAGGAAAGTCAGGAAATTGATTTTTTTAAGATCATGAAACATTAAGAACCAAGAAGTGACGTGAACAGTTGCATACTCAGAGTTGCACATAATCTTGCTTTGTCATGCTCAAAGATGCATATTTTTCATAAATGCACAAAGTATTTGCTAAGTTAATCAAAACCTGTTTAAAGCATTACCTTGGCATGCAAATTTAAATGCTAAATATTAAGATCTGCTGACATAAAGTACTTTAACTCTTACAATGCTCTTCGACTGACAAGTACACAACCAGAAATCTTGATGCAAACAAACACAAAGTTCAGTGTTACAATAAATGAAAAGTAAAAAACTGTCTCTCATTATAAGATATAAATCCAACACAGCACACACAAAAGGTATTAACGACTAGACCCTTAGTCTTGAGATGTGATTACAGATGGGAAATTGTCCTAATACAGGTTCTCTGACAGTCTGGTTATGTGATATTTTTAACAGTGAACCACTAATTGTTTACTTTATTTCTTTTGGAGTTTGTGGATGATAAAGGGAAAGGCAATTAATTAGATTTAATAATCAGTCAAAGCATTCTAGGTCACTTACTCATCTGGGCACAAGCAGAAGTGGCATTTAATACACCTAAGTGAAGTCTTGACACAAATGGTGTATTTGCAGGACAGGGCAGCATTTTGGAAAAGAACTTGGCAAGTAAAGTTTTAAATTAAGAGTTCAATGTAAGCAAAGTGGTTTTTGGAGGCACAGACTGTTATATGTGCAGTGTAACCCTTCTTTGGTCTTAGCTAAAATACATTAAGACATACCAAAGACTAACAGGATACCAATGAGATAAACTGTGGAAGGCTTAAAGAAGATAACCTGAGAAAAAACAAAAAAAAAATTGGGAAACATTTGAATTAAATGTTAGAGAAAACGAAGTTTTCAGTCATGGCTGTTCGAAAGGATGGCTTCAACAGTCTATCATTATTTAAAAACACCTTAACTGTATGGATGTAAAGGGCTCTTCAATGAAATGGACCAAAGTGTAACAGGATTCGCTGGATGGAAACTTAAAACCAGGACAACTTTGAATAAAATCAGAAGTTTGGTGGAAACTTTAATGGAATCTCAATTGTTGGACAAAAATCTGGGCTAGATGACTATTTTGTGCATTTTAAACTTTCTGCTGTAAGAAGAAAAATAAAGAACACCTTGGCATCCAAACTACACTGAAGGAGAAAAAACAGACCTTACTATCAAGACATGAGAAGCCACTTGAGACAACCATGTTATTGAACATTAACCCAGCACTCCAGATTTGCTGAAGACTGACAGTGAGCCCTCAGCCACTGCTTTCTGCTGCCTTCAAAGCTGAAGCACTCTTTCTTCATATCAGTACCTCAACAAACTACTAAAGGCTCACAGTCAGAGCCTGAAATATTAGCAAAGCCAACATCCTCGGCTCTTCTGTTAAAATTTGGCCATGCTTTGCTGGTATGCTTTGCACTTCCCTTGCCACACTCCATTTTACGAGACATAAAATTTCCATGAGAACTGCTGTGGACATCTGGCTACTCTGCCTGAAGCCTTTTTGAAAAGATCTCAACCAGCTGTAGGAGACTTTTCCACCTGAACTCTTCTCAGATCTTTTAAGGCCTGCAAACTACCTACTAGTATTTTTCTTTTCAGCCACAAAACAGTTGCAAGAAAAATATCCCTGATATATCTCCAAAGAGGGAAACCACGTCAGCACAATTCAAAAATCAGCATGTTTGGCAGAGAACACACAGCTGATGATGCACTGGTTGAGCTTCACATGCAACACCCCAAGTTACAGATCTGATACACGAAAATTATGTCACTTCTGTTAGAAAAAGGCAATCACAGGGACAAAAAAATAAAAAAGCCTTTGTCCCTCTCCACGAAAAGCTAGAAGCACTGCTTTTAAGGAAACCAGCTACTACCAGTTATCAAAAAGCAGACTGATGTCCTAGAACATTAGGTTTTAGCTTCCTCACAATAACAGGCCTCCAAAGGTTGACAGTGTGAACCACTGATGGTAGCTAGAGAGGAGAGCCTAACATTTAAGTGAAGTTTGATACACAAAAGGGAGAAAGTGAATGTTTAGATCATGGTTCAGTAATGTTTCACAGAGCACTCCATCAGCTTACTGGCGTTTCAAGTTTCATGCAGCATATGTATTACCTGCATTTTAAGTCAGCACACAGGTCTCAGTTTAAAAACCCCTAAATAAGAGAGACAAAAGAACTAGCCTGATTAAGTGTCATGAAAGCTGCATCTCACCAGGCTGCATTTTCGCGGCTTTACTGGTTAATAAACAACATAAAGCATGGCAAGGTACTTCAGATTCCATCGTGAACTTTTACAGCACCCAGCCAAAAAAGCATTTCCATTCAATTACAGCAGTTTCAATTTCTGCAACTGGTATCACAAACTTTGAAGGTAAAGTAGTTACAAAATTCTAGCCCAGTTCAACCACAGAACTGCTCATCCCTTCCCCACCAAGAATCAAAGGCTCATAACATGCCAGCCCTGTATTTTTCTTTTTGTAACCTCAATTATTAAATAATAATAAATGATTACTTAACTTGAATTACTTCCTGGGGGAGTGGGAAGTATCCTCTCTCCCCTCCACCCTTCTCACAAAGAAGATTGCCCTGCCTACTATGAAAACTCCTGCATAGTTTGATTAGATCAAGTTTTCCAAACCACCATTGTTTAAAGAAAAAAATTATCAGCAGTCATAACCCTCATTTCCTTTGGCATCAGTCATGAACACAGTGCTCACCAGTAAGTGTACCCACCTCATTACTAAGAATGCTGTTTGTCATGAGAAAATATGCTGCAGTTTCACAGTGTACAAGGTGAATACAAAACCAGAACATGTCTTTGAAGCTTACTTTCCTGAACCTTTGAAATACACATTTCCTCTCCGAAGAGGAGTGCTGTCTGTCTGTCTGTTTACGAGACTGGCTTGATTTCTGCACTCTTCCCAACAGCAGCAACATACTAGTCCCAGAGCTCTCCTTGCCTGTCTCTATCCTGACTAAAACTCATACTCAATAGGGCATTTACACCTAAATAAATAACCAGCTGGTTGGTTTTCTCTCCTGAGCCGTAAGCGCTAGAACGAAGAAAGCACTGCTCAGCTGCACTTGGGAAACCTACTAGAAGAGACAGAAGGAAAAAAAAAATAGAATTAACCATGGCACATCCAAATCAAGGCATCTGGGAAAATGACGGCTGCCTGAGGAAAACCCAGACCCGCTGAGCATCACCAATGTAACACCGCCGGTGGGTCCCAGGCCGGGACTCCCCCCATCCCCCCGCCATCTCACCGGGCCCGTAGAACTTGCTGCCTTTGGTCACGTCGAAGACTTTGCCGTTGACAGCCAGGAGGATACGAGGGTTACGAGCGCCGTCGAACTCGCGCAGCTGCTCAAGGGAGAAATCCCGGCGCTTCATGCGCGGCAGCGCGGCGGCCTCGCCCTGCCGGGCCGCGCCCCCCGGCCCGTTCCGCGTTCCCCAGCG
>VZTH01008944.1:131201-181150 GCA_013397815.1 Aleadryas rufinucha | reverse complement strand
CGGCGGGGGTGTCGCAGGAGGCGCCTGTCCCTGCCACCGGGGAAAGGGTCGAAGGCCGGCGGTGTTTGGCCACCGCGGTGTTTGGCCACGTCGTGCAGCGCCCGCTCGGCGGCTGCTGAGTGAGCGACACGTCTGCCTGCGCAGGGCTCTGAGGCGGCGGCGCTGCCCGCTCGGGTGACACAGGGCCGGTCTGTGAGGCGGAGGAGGCGAAGCCTTTGGAGGCGGCTCAGGGTGCTGCTTGGTGCACTTGGCTGCTTAGAGTAAACGTAGCCTTCCATTTTTAGCTGTCAGAAAACGGGGTGATTGCTAGCAGAAGGCTGATGCACTAGGATCACCTCCCGTGCTGTGAAATATATCACTTTCAGTACATAGATGGCTCTCGTATACTTCGTTACGTACTACCCGTGCTCGGGAGTGAGTTTGCTCAGTTACGTGAGGAGAAAGACTTTTTAAGGGTTTTATTATTTGCGAGGGGAGAGAGGGTGCGTGTAGATCGTCTCAGCAGGAGGACACCTGCAGAGACGACCAAGACCTGGAAGCAGAATTCAGCCCTTCTGCACCTCTCACTTTGTGAACGTGTTCCCAAGCAGCACTGACCGCCTCATCGGGTAATACAGAAGAGCTACTCCATGAATGTGTAACAGGGCCCAGGGAATGTAAGCCTGGTTCAGCAACTCATCCTGAGGCTGGAATGTGGTACAGGGAGTACTTTGGACTTGAGCAACGCTGTTACTCCATGTAACTCCGTGATGCTGAAGCATCCCTGCCTAATACCAGCTTTGGGAGTAATTCACAGTCACGTAACTCACTTGGAATACTCAAATGTTTTTCTGGGAAGACAGTGCAAGGGACTAAACCCAGTGGGAAATAACATTAAGGATACTTGGCATTTACATGAAGCCCCGAGTTTTCAACACCCTGTGTAATGATTAGGTGTTTAATCTTCTGCCCTCTGAGCTGGTTCGGTAATGACTACCTCTGTGAGGAAACAGGATCAAGTTCTTGCTAGTTAAAGACCTGCAATTAAAATACTTACCACTATTCTCCTTAACCCAGCAGGCTCTATTTAATATATGTATAAGTAAACACTATTAAGAAAGTCCTTTTATCTGAACAAGTCACAGCTTGATTGTAGTTAACAACAGTTTTTATTACAGAATTATAACATGTTTAAATTGTCTGGGCACAGCTATGGTGCAGATCAGAAAAAGATGGAGTCGCAGTCTTATCTCTGGATTTCCTTCCCGCCTAAGTTTACTACAGATTTTTCCACATCATCGTAATGTGTTCTCTTAACTTCCTTTGTATTTCAAAGATGGGTTCAGAAAACAAAAACAAGTGGTAAGAGATGTGAAGTACTTTTACCCATCTTCCTAGAAAGATCTTGCCTCTAAATGGATCCAGAATGGCTAAATCATGCTACATGTTTCTTTGAAAACCTGTGGTTTCCCAGTGCATGAAAGTGGTGGGGTGCTAAATCCTGGCAGGAATACTTTAAGAAATCGGTGTGGCAACTCCAACCAATCATTTTAATCTTTGTTTCTTCTGTTCTGGATGCCTTCTTAAGAGACTATATTGCTACCTGGGCTTGGCTGGGACACCTTGGTTTAGTTCTGTGAGCCGTGGAGGCTATTTTTGATACCCAGATAAGAGCTGGAAGCCAAGAGGAGTTTCAGGAACCTGCCCTAAGGACATGAAATAATTTAAATTATTTAGAAGAGTTGTACTTGAAAGAATTTAAACACTAGAAAATAGACAAATACTAAATAAATCTGGATTAGACTATTTCCAAACCTGTCAAATTTTGTTACGGTGCTGTTAGCTTGACCTGCCAAAGAAATGGCAGAAAACACAGTTTCTCCACTATGACTTTTCGCAGTGCTTCTTCCTTGCCTGACTGGTTTGCCAAGACAAAAAGTCTGTCCCTATACAGTGTAAGAGTTACACAACTGATAAATGGTCTCCAAAAGTCTCTCAGCGTTACTGTGCTGCTTCTTTACCTGCACTTCTCAGTGGTTGTTTAGGTGTGAACAAATCTTAGTTTGATCTAATTGACAGCCAGCTGTCATAGATCCTGATCCATGATTGGGAAGCCCAGGTATAGCTATTGTGTATAATTGCAGGTGTCAGGAGAGTAATTGCAGCAATATGATTGAAGGAGTGAAAGGAAAGTTGGGCACTGTAGGTTTTCTGTGGGGAGAAAACCCTCAGAATTTTTCAGATTCTGAAATCCATGCACAGCTAGTTCATTCATACAGATTTGATCTGAAAAGCAAACAAAATAGTAATAATATTTGCATATGACAGTTTCCCATAAAGTGTTTAGTAAGCCCTGAAAAAATGCATGAAAGAGGTTTCTAATTACAGATGTTATAGCTTTGGTTGTTTTTGAGTAACGATGTAATTTTATAGGGTTTTTTTCCCTAAGAAAATTTGAAGAACACCTTGAAAGTGAATAACTCATCACTGTATTCGCATGCAATCTCACCTTGTTCTGCTTCCTCATCTTCTGGATAAGTTATCCATTAGGAGGTGAATGCCTCAACTCAGAGTTACGCTGTTCATTTTTTCTTTTCAAACACTGCTTATTACAGCCTCTGGAAAGAAGACTGAACTCAGGGAAAAGCACTAGGAGAGCACAGCTTTACAAACAGAAACTGAACTCTGACACTGGCCACTCTCATGGCTGAGGCCTATTTTCCATTGATTTTGAAGCTGAAGAAACATCTCTTATCACACAAGGACAGGCTACATTCAGGATAGATTAGGAGGTGGACTGTGTGTGAAGTAATGTAGGGATTTCTGGGTAATTTTGGAGTCGGAAAACAATCAATCAGCTCCATTGATGTGAGGTATTTTTAAACCTGGCTTAATGCATGGGATGCACTGACAATTTTGTTTTAAGCTGATACAGCTTGGAAACACTGATGAGGTCAGAGCAATGTCTGATGTCTTACTTCAAAATAGTTCCTGCCTGAATTCCTTTACACATATTTATTTCATATTTAAGTTCTACATGTAGACCTATCTAAAATTGTTTAACATCACATCTTATAATGAAGGACTGCTGAATTATTCAGGAATTTCATTAAAAAATTTGAAAATACAGTATGAACAGTCACATAAAATTCATATTGGCCCACTATGCTGGTTTGGGCTAGGATAGAGTTAGTATTCTTAAGACTTACTGGCATGGGGCTCAATTTTTCATTGGTAAAAAATCAACTGTTATTTCTTAGTCTTTATAAATGGTGTTTTTCATTTTAACTCTTGGGATTATCCTTATAAAATGCTGTTGTGTTTACACGTACATACTGTTTTGTAGGATCAAAGTGAAGGAACCAGTGTCTCAAGCCAACATCCATTTTTTAATAGCCAATATCTGTTACAGTGTTGGTTTTTCCTGGAGAGATTGGCTTCTGTAAAGGGCAAAAGCCGCTTAAGCAGCTTACACAGAAGTTTATGGCTTCTCTTCCATCCCAAAGTCCACCTCATTATCGAGGAGGGAGAATGGTAAATACACAGCCAAGTGTAAATGTGTCATAGTAGTGACCTATATATTTTAAATAGGCACCATTCATACAATTCGATGCCTTTTCTTTATTGTGGTGTCATAATCTAGAACTGCATCGTTCACACATAATGGGAAACAGATTGAGATAGAGTTGTCATGCTAATTAGACCTCTTCGTTGGACAAAGCGTGCCAGGATTCAAAGTCACCAAAAGTCAGTCTGTCCTTGTAAGTAAGTTTTTTTTCTTCTCCTTTTTGGAGGGGTGTGTGTGAAAACTGTGCACACATATGCAGCTCCTGTTCTTTGGCAAGCAGTCAATGAGTAAATTGCTGAGGTCCTCTGTGGCAAAGTCCATGTTTATTTCAGGGTTTGCCCTTTGTGTTTTTCTATTTTTGATGAGGAAAGGGGAGGAAGTTGAGGAATACAATCAGATTTTGTTTATCATGTAGGATCATTTACATGAGCAACTCATCAGTAGCCTTTGCCGCTTTCTAATATATACTACCTACAAACCTATTGCACAGCCAGAATTTTGATTGATTTGATGAATAAGGTGAATTTTGCTGGGTCATTTCTGTTATTAACACTCACATTCACTGATACATGGTATTGTCACCAGAGTCTACAAAACCTTTTCACTGGCTGAAGACATTCCTCTACTGGAGCAGAACACCTTTTCTTTCCTTAGACAGACAGCACAGCCTTTGTGTTACAGTTTGTAAACTGGGGCCTTTGTCAGACAGAAGCCCAACAACGTATTTCTTTGGAATCTCAGATCAACAAATCCTCCTTCTCTAATTTTGCTGGTACTCAGAGAATGAAGGGCCAGTTAGGAGGCTGGGCAAAGCCACTGCTACAGATAGCAAAGAACTGTGTCTCATTCCCAGTGGCATTGCTGTGGAGATGCGGAAGAGGAACATCAAATTCCAAACTTTCAGCAGGTACGAGAGGAACAGAGGATGAGAAACTCTGACAACTTAATGGCATCAGGAAAAATGAGGAAAGAAAGCACTTGCTAGAAGGGCAACAAATAGTTTCCAGCATCAAAAGTTTATGTGCAGATACAAATTCTATAAAGACTAATTACAAGGTCCCTGAGCAATAACTTGTATAGTGTAGCACATAAAAGTTATGACAGTACATTTATAGAGTTTATTTTCACAGATTTCACTTTAGCTTTGGTCTGCCAAATTCTACTAGGTAGTTAAAATCAGGGTTTTGTTAGCTGACAGAAGGTTTGATAGCCCTGCTCTTAAACATTTCCTTTTATATGTTTTTAATATTAATGAAGTTGTTTATTCAGACACTTTTTGTTCATGTAATCAAATAGAAATGGCCATCATGCCCGAATTTTTGAAGAAGAGTAAAGCAACCAACCTGTAAAATCAGATATAACAGCATCCCATGCTCATAGAAAAGCACACACCAAGATTTGTGTTTAATTTGACATGTCATCTGAAAAAGCAATCAACCCTTGCCTGGTGGAAACCTTATGATGATTCTAGTGCTATACAGCTGAAATTTATGGCCACCCAACCTAAAGGCTGTTAAAGAGTAAGCACCACAGGCCTCTACAAAGCCTCATAACATGCAGGCATGGTGGTTCCAAACCATTTCTCTAGCGCCAAACCACCCTATATATCAGCAATAAACTGCTCCCTAAAACAGCCTCATCTGAATACATGTAGTCTTTCTAATGTTAGTCTTCCTGATTTCTTTTCAAAAGCATGGATGTTTCCCAGAAGCGTGAGTCAGCTCAAACCAACTCCTAGCAAAAGTTTACAAGATCCAAACCTTGTCAGAGTCCTCACTTTCAATTTGTCAAGTGAAGGTGCAAAATGAAGTAGGCTACAAACAGTTTACAGAGTGTAAACTGTTGGCAGCATAAAAGGAAGTGTTGTCCTGCCTGCCAAAGCCATTTTCTGTTTCAGCAGTGGCTGAGAACAATAGCTGATTTTTCTCTGCAGGTCCCACATTGTCTGGGACTTGCTTCTAAAATAATGTCAGGAGAAGGTAGATGAGGTTTACCCAAGTATGTTACAACTGCTAATCCACTGCGAGCAATGCCACTGGTTCTAAATAAGGTTCCAGTTTGTCCTTTCAGTGTTTGATACTGGAAAATAGTGTTTTTGACACACGCGTGACCAAATTCCTCAAGACATTCAGAACTGGAGTTACATTTCTTCTGGTGTTAAAATTTTTGGGATGAGAAGTTATTGGCCCAACTTTTTCTGGGGGGAAGTACTCCCTATGGTAGTTTATGTAGACAAGCCTTATTTGAGAAGAGACAGCCATATCCTTTTGAGAGTAATCTAGATCCTAGAGTGATGAGAGGAGTGTAATTATTGTGCATATAATAAATACATTAAGTATTTAAAGGTTTGAAGGACAACTGGAAAGAAGAAGAACGTAATTTTTGTGTTTTGTTTTCTTGGTTGTACACATTACTCTGAGAACATCTGAGGCTAGATTCCGAGTTTCTAATTCACAAGTGGGGTACACGATACCTTGCAAATCATTGGTTATTAAAACCTTTTTGCAAGAAGTAAATAATACTAAGAAATTAAAATAAGAGTCCTTGAACTGTGTTTTGCACTCACCTAGCAGGCCTGTGTATGGCTCAGTAAAACATAAGACACTGGAAAAGCAGGCTTAGTGTGTGTATATCCATCTGTTATCTCTGTACCCATGTATTTTCCTTTTGATTTTGAGTAATGATATGGACTAGGCTGAAACTGTGTGAGAAATCCATGTTCCAAAGAAGCAATGCAATATTATGATTTAACAATCAGTTCATTAGAGTTGGAAACTGGATGGACATTAGAAACAGCCTGGAGAGAGTCAGAAAGAGAGTCTGTCTTTAGCAGAGGTAAGTATTTGGGAACTTTGCTGTTAAAATCTATGTTTGATGCAGTCTTGCAGAAGTAATCTCAGAGCCTAAACCTTTCCTCCAATGGTAACAGCAACCATGTACTTGTAGTAATTTGTGCTGAAAAGGGATTCAGGTATGCAGAGGTGCATAGGAGGGCTCAGACACAACATAAAGCCTGTGCAGGACTATGAACTGTTGGAAGTCAGAGTAACCTGTTTCCTCCATTCCAGTGCTATTAGTGGCTGCAAAGAGGTGAAAAGTAGCACAAAAGTACACATGAGTTTGTCTCCAGTGGTGCAGATATACTGCCAGTCCAACATCTTTATTGCAGAGGGATTGTTACAGTCTGCTTTGCCTTGTGTGTTAATTTCTGTACAGACCATAAAGGTACAAAATCATGTTCACCAGTGTTACGGAAGAGGCTTTGGTATTCTCTGGAGATCATGTTTTTCCCTACTTGAAACATTGTGCTACAGTAGATTCATGCCACACAAGTATTTGTCAGGGAGATTTCAAATAATGCTGTATTCTTTATTTGTGCCCATCATAAAGTAATTAAAATTCAATTAATATGTAGAAGAAAATGAAGCAATGTAAGGTTGTGGTTCTGCAGTAAGTCAC
Organism: Aleadryas rufinucha; assembly: GCA_013397815.1. NCBI lineage: Eukaryota > Metazoa > Chordata > Aves > Passeriformes > Aleadryas > Aleadryas rufinucha. The sequence goes on along the minus strand of VZTH01008944.1, from coordinate 174,144 downwards.
ATAAAATTTTTGAATATGGGGTTTCCTGGCAGTTGAAATTTGATCTGTATTGGTGTGAGCACACGACTGCATTTTTACCAAATGAGCCAGAGCATATGTTACATTGTTTATTCAGGGTTTATGCCAGCTTTCTGTCAGTTGAGCTGGATAAATTATGCCTGATCCAGCACAAAGTTAGAGTGGTACAAACAGACAGTATCTCATCTGATCGGACCTCTCCTGGGACAAAATTATTTCTTCAAGCTATTTACTATCATGCAGAATGATAGCCTACCACCCTAATATGCTATAAACCCTGCAAAGACCTTAGAAAAATATGTTTCAAGTCAAAGCTTGTCTATATCTGATTAGCTGTAAATAGACTGACAATTTTTTCCTCAGAGGGAAAGAAGGGGAGAGTCGCAAATTCACGTTATATTTTACACCTTAGGCAAGTGCAGAAATGTTCCAGAATATGATTTGTATAGAAATCTTGAGTGTACTCGTGTGTAAATGTAAATAATTAGGTGGGAAAAAAATGAGTCATAATGATAGTTAGAAACATAATTCTTGAAAATATTCGGTTAGGTTTGGGCCCATATTGTGAAAGAGAAAAGATTTGATTTTGTGTTTCCCACCATGTTTCATCTTTTAAATATGTAGCTACTGTGTCATATTACGAATCCTTGGCATTTCATTCTGAAGCTGAATTGTCATGACAATAGTTGTGGGAAGTGAAGATAGCGAACTAGAACATTCCAGTGTGAACCCAATGATTTTTGAGATTTCCTAAGCTGGAGGGCCGAATCTGTCAGTAAGTGTATGCAAGTTTTACCAATTTTCATATAAAATTGACTGAGGTCATGTGAGAATTTTGTTGGGATTTTGTTAATTTTCATTTAAATTTCGTTAGAATTTATTAACTTATTTTTGTCAGTGCACCATTGTCAGTCTTTGGCCAGGGATTGTGACTGACTGCAATGCAACATTCAATGATAGCACTGCTTAGCATTGTCCAGGCCACCCTGGCTACCTGTTTCTGCCTGCACCTGTACTGCAGTCTTTACTGGGCTAAAACAGCAGTTTTTTGGGTGCTTGCTAGACTAGCCTGTGGAACAGATTTAACTGAAGAATAGCAGGGATTATGACAGCTGGTGCTCCCACTGATTTTTTTTTCTCCAAACTACACAGTGTATGAAAACAAATGGACCTGGGAACTTAGAGCAGACCTGGCAAAAGGGTATGATGGCAGTGTGGAATAAAGAGAAAGGAGTATTATCCCTGAAAAACTTAAGGTAAGAACATACCTGTACCTCCATCCCAGGCATAAGTTAAAGTAGGAAAAGATATGCTGGAGCAGATGCAGTTATATGGATACAAGAACACTTGGAAAGTACAGCATGTACTGGGGGCTGTAGGTCAGATTTGTTGTGGTATGACTACATCTATACCAATGGTGCTGGTATAACAGTGTTAATAAAAATGTCCTCCTAACTGAGAGAGTGATGCTAATAAAAGTTTTACAGGTACAAGACCCCTAAAAATTTGAATCAATAATCAATAAGTAACATACTCGGCTAAAGTAAACATTGCATACCCCAAATTAAACAAGAAATCCTGTTATGCAGGTCTGAGTTTGTAGAGCTGTTACTCTACTAAGCTAGCACTGTGGGAGAATGCAGAAGTTACTTTTTAGAAGTTGAAGAGCCATTTTACTTCCCTGCATACATTTTGGTGAACTTTCCAAAATCAGTCTTGGCACAGCTGAAGCATCTTTAGCATTCTTCCATTACTACTTCTTCTACCACTATTACCTCTTAAAAGCTTATGTTTGCTCTCCAAATGGGACCAGATTGATTGTACTGAGAGATTGGTATTTTTAACACAGTTTCCTGTGGAGGAATAACCTGGGCTCCTGGCAGCGCACCACTATTCAACTCATACAAAGCACTCCCATCACTCACTCCAGACACAGGGCTGGACTCCAGACCATTCCGATGTAATCTACACCAGCAGTGCTATTTTAGCTGCAATCACATTACATTATATGCAAGTACTAAAGCTGTACAAGAAAAGAACTTCAAACACCCTTTGGGGTTGAATTTTGCAAAAAGCTCATCAGCAGAAAACACTTCCAAGCGAGAGTTGATGAAATATACTAAGTTAAGGTCTGATGATACATAGCAATTTGCTACCTATGAGGTTATTTAACCCAAAAAGTGATTTATATATTTGACTTCTACCTGCAAGAGAAACACCTGCTGTGCTGTTTGTGATTCCAGTGCACTTGGGATGGAGTGGATCCAGCTGCTGAGCAGCAGATATTATAGAGGCGCTCTCTTAGACAGGCTGTTGTGGATGCTCAGAGTCTCAGGACTGACCACAAATCCTAAAGCAAAGAAACTACTGAAGACTATTGAGTATGGTTGGCCCAGATGCTCCAAGAGGATCCAATCTCCTTGAATGATAGGGCCTGTTAATTTGAGGTAAGCCAAGTGGGAATCAGTCATGTGAAAAAAGAAACCCATGCATGTGATTTCTCCTGATGCACTTTCTTATGGAATAACGGCAAATTTGTGTAACACCACACTCTAAGAGTCAGAATTTTCCTCTGCCTCTTCTGTACCCTTCCCATAAATGCTGTGTTGAACTCCTAAGTCTTCTTGGTCTTTGCATAGAACAGGCAAAAATACAGAGAAGACTACAATTCAAACTTTTTGAGGCCACTTGTGAATTGAGCTTGGTCACAGGCCCTGATGCAACATCCCATTAGAGCAAAAGATGTGAAGTTTGGTGCTCTTAACATGTCATATGGACAGGTTTTGTACAGGTCTTATTAGCCTTTTTTAGATACAAATCGGTAAAAACCCCATAGCTCTCACATTGCACTAGTGAGACAAAATGCACAGAAACATTTTACGCAATCTATAATTATATGCAGTGATTATAATTGCTATACTGTAAATTCCCAGTATGCTTAGACCTCATTGCACAGCAATGATAATGACACACCTAACTTAGGATTTGCCCACAGATGATAGAAAAGGAATTCCCCCAAAAAAAAAGTGCTTGGAAAGGCTCTAATGCAATGCAAAACCACCTTCTGATTTCCTGGGTAGGTCTCTTAAGGTCTTCCAGCCTTACAGAAAATAAGAATAATATTGTTCTTGTAAATAAGAATTTATTTTACTTCTTTTTTTGTTTTGGAAAGATAACTTAAGGCCTTTTACCTATCCTAATCCTTCTCAGTGTTTCCTGAATTGCACTTAAGGCCTTGCTTCCCTGATGTCAAGGCTTCCCATAAGCTCTGTACTGTTAAAAGAGGTGCTAAGAAAGGGTGAGAGCCTTTCCTGTGCTACAAACAAGCTCCTATTTCCCTCACTGCTCTGATGCAACTACTAGCAGTGTCAGAGCTATGGATAGTTCCTTAATTTCCAAAGCATTTGAAATAAGAGGTGGGAAAAGACATGTGATCTCCACTATCAGGAAGGAGGCTCAAAACCCAAGATCAGAACCTTTGCTACTATTAAAGTGGAAAATTGAACGGAACTCTTCACCTTCCAGGTATTGCTTCTAAACACTGAGTTTCTCCAAACCACCGGTGTTACCAAGTGCTTACATGTCACACTTTAGTGGGGAATTAAAGTTAAAAATAAGGGGTTTTTTTTGTGATCTTATGAGCTTGAGGAAATGGATAAGTGATAAAAAGGATAGACTGAGGCTTTGCTTTTTTTGACTGCTTTTTGGGATTGTTCCTGAGCATTACCCAGTTGAAATCCTTGAAGCCTCATCTGTCATGCTCATGGAACTCCTTGCTGACAGAATTGCAGAATAATTTAATTTGAAGGGATTTAATAATTTATTTTGAAGGAATCCTGGAGGTCACTTGGTCAGTCTCAGACCAGAGCAGGGCCATTTGAGATTGGATTGGCTGGGGCCTTGTCCTGCTGAATTCTGGAGGATGGAGAGTCAAGAGACACCTTTTGGACAACCTGCTCCAGTGTTGGACTATCTTTATTTTTATTTTTTTTTCCACAATGCTGTCCTACAATCCATCTGTCCTACTATCCAATCTATGACCAAGACCATTTTAGGAAGTAATTTTATCTCTTCAGAATCTGCTGCACTCGTCTGTTCTTTGGGTCTTGGACTCTGATGTTCAGGGAGCACATCTGGGAGGAAATATTGAGTCAGGACACCATAGAGTTATCTTGGCAATCCTTATGGATCCTAAAGCCAGAGAGGATTTTGTGCAGTGCTTTTGTGGTCTTAGGATAACTCCCACTGAGCAACAGAGCTGAGGAGCACCTTTTGCTAAAGGTAGTCAGGAGGGTCAAGGTTTGCACTTTGGTGGAACACAAATGTGATACGTCTTACTTTTGTTTTCCCTTAGGCAGGTGATTTTCAGTCAGGTGCTAAGAACACTGTCATTTCTCCAATCCCTGCTCTGCTCCCAGAAAGGCAGGCAAATTCCCTCACAAACACTGGTGAGGGATTTCTGGTGCCTCAACTTATTGCAGTACTTAAAGCTGTGGACCATAGCCCTGTAACTGGCCAGTGCACATGCAGGTAAGCAATGCCAGGATGGACAACAGTAAATGTATTGTTCCATGCACTTTTGCCAGCAGCAGTCTGTTTCCAGGCATTGCCAGGACCCACCTCGACTGCCAGCTGCTTGTTCCTGAAACTCTTTCAGCTGTGCCAACACAGCTGTATGTGTTTATGTTTGGGAACTGAATCATGAGACTAATTCAGGTTAAACTGGCTAACCATGCTTTTTCTTCAGAATTTTTCTCTAATACCTGTTAAATTCCCTGGGCCTGATTCACAGGGTGACCTTACAGACAGCTGTGTTGATAAAAGTCATGTGGCTCTTGTGAGAACAGGACAGGCATTGAGGAGGGAAAAATGGTTGCAAGTGCCTTAAGTCAATAGTGCTGCCAAAGGCAATGTCTCTCCAAACTTACAGCCTTGTGATGCTGCTGCTGACAACTGAGCTGAGCTGTTGCTGTTGTGTCCATCTTGCAGTCAGCATCTGCAATGCTGCCACATCCATGTATTCATATCAATTTGCTCATCAACAATGGTAAGCTAAAGGTTAAATTGAAAGAATGTAGTGGAAAGGGATCCCTCAAACATTTGTGAAGTTTTTGAAAAGGAATTCCTTGCTCTTTAAAAGCACAGTACTGCTGAATTTGCAGAGCAATGCTCTTTGCAGTTGTGGAATAGAATCTGAATTAGCAGTGTATTTAAAACTGAGGTCCTCATTTAAATTTTTATGTTAATTTTAGTCTTCCACTGATGTCACACAAGTGTACAGCAGGAATAATTTTACTGAAATCACAGGCATTGCTGTGTCCCTTGTGAAGTAATTTCTACCTGTGTAAAATGCATATGAAATGTTAGTAAATCAAGTCAGCATTTTTTACTGTCTTGACACCCATATTGCAGTGATGTAAATTGTTGCAATATGAGGCATCAGTGAATAAAATTGCACTAGAATAAAAGTCTTGTGTCAGAATTTGATCCCATATAAGTGTTTTGTACTGTTGTTTTAATGGAACATTGCAAAATTGAAAAATCATTAGTAGTCCTGCCAATGCTTTAGCATTTAAAAGGTCCTATTTTCTATTTCCCCATAGTCCCTTTATGCCACTCCATTAGTTTAAAAGGGCTATAAAGAGAGCACATTTAGGCACTTGGGAATATTTTCATTTCTGTGTTACTCTTGCCTTTGGCATAGTAGATATGTTAGGTTGTGGCTGAGGAGAAAGGGTCATGGCTGGCCCGCCCCCTTGTTCCAGCTATTCTTGGCTGCTGGAACAGCTCCTGGGGGCCTCCGGCTGCCAATTGTGCTAAAATTGCTGGTAGCCTTAAGACTATTCAAGGAGTAATTAGCTACCAAATGTGGGTAATTGTGACAGAGTCTAGCTAATACTGCTTTTGTCTAACGGACTAATTAAAGGCTGCACATATGAGAAGAAGAGAAAAAACACTCTTCTTTTAAGGAAAAGAATTATTAAGAAAGAAAATTTGATCTAGTATCAAAAAAAAAAAAGAGTTCTGTTTCTTCTAGCAGGATCTTAGAAGTTTTTGATAATTAATCTTTGAAAACAAAGCACAACTTCATTCTTAGATTAAATGCTTCATTGTGGCACCTCTCCATACTCTTCTTTGATTTCATTTAAAAAATATGCATTTTTTGTAAAAGCACTGTTCAGTGCAAGAACATTTAAAAATTATTCTTGCCTATGAAAAATCAGGAGTTCTATTCGTGCTATCAGATGTAGTTTGAATTTAAGGAAGCCCAGCTGGAGATATGTCATTGTGGGTACCTGTGATCTGTTTCTCCCTCTGTACAAAATGGGATGGGGAAGGGGAATAATCACCTGCTGGTCTGGCAAGACTACAGCCCTCCATGCATCAGTAGAGCTGCGTTTGCTGTAATTTGTACCTGTGCTCCTCCCCTCTGCTGCTCCTGCAATCAGCTCTGAATAGTTCCATTCCAGCCCATTTGTGTAGTGTGTGTCTTCAGTGGCACTTCGATATTTGCTAATGCAATCATAAAATCTCACACCTCAGCTAAATTTTCTATGCCTTTAGCTGTGCTGCAGGCAATAGCAGGTTTCTGAACTGCAGGGGTCCCATCTATAGCTGATTGTATTTACTCTTTCTCTACTCTGAAGTAGATCACAGTTAAAAGTGGACGACCAGAATGAGGCCCTTGCAAGAGCAGCAGATTGAAAAGCAAACAGCTCCCTTTCCTTCCTCCTGCCCAGCTAAAACAGATTATTTTAGGAAACACATCCTTGTGTTCTGAGATGCTGCAGTGTCACTAATACCCTCTCAGCCAGCACTTCCAGCTACCAGCAGCCACCTGGCCACCCTGAACAGTCTATTTCTTTCTCTTTGACCTCTAATACATCTCTCAGATACAACAAACAACTTGCAGTGTCCTGCCTTGTGAGCTGACCCACATATGCAGACATTCTGCAAAGTTCAAATCAGACTGAATTCCAGACATTTTACAGGCAGGAATACAAGTGTTACCTCATTATGGCAGCTGCCATAAAACTCCTCTTTTATAGCCTGCTTCAAAGAGCAGCTGATACAGCCTTGCCTCCCTGTTTAAATACCTTCTTACTCTGTGTTCTGAAAGTGGATTAGAAATAATTTATTGCAACTTCTCTTCATGATCCAGAACAAAAGGTAACAAAGCTCTGTAACTGACTGCAGACTTCAACTAGAATGGGCAGTTTATGATTGTCTTACTGGGGATCAGCAGAGTTTGTGGCTAATACTTGCTCTTTTCTTCTGTATCCTCTCTCTTGATTTGCACTTGGGAGTTCATCTAAGTGAGATCTTCTGCCTTGGTGTGAGAGTTCCTGTGGATATGGGAGGACATTGTAGCTCTTTGAACTGAAAATTCGGATGACTGAATGGCAGCTCATGAAAAGGCTCTTTGTTAAAAGAGCAGCAGCAACATTGGTTTAACAGGACAGTCCAATCTGAAAGAGTCTTCAGGTGGCTTTGACTGCTTTTGAGGCTGAGGATGAAAGTTCTGTGCATGATGTCTGTGGAAAGATGTCAGAAGGCCCACTACACAGGTTTTCAAGCAGTCTCCATGTTTACAATCTTTATAACAGCAATTCTCCTTGCTATTAACAATTGGAAGCATCTTAAAAATGAAAGGCAATCTTTGCAGCCCAAAGGAAGGGTAAAAAGTAGAAATTGCTCTGTAGCCTCATCACTCTTCTGTGCAATTCAGGAAAGAAGAACCCAAAAATAGGAGCAGCGATGTCTGTACCTTTTCAAAAAGTCTGACAGCTGCTTGTTGTAAAATGTGGAATATATAAAATTTTCTTAAGAAGGGGTGTTCTTATATGTTTGATCTTTGTATACTGTCAAGCCTAAACAGCAAGAAAGGAGATTTAATCTGTGAAACAGGTAGCAGCTAGCAAGATCTAAGTGGTGTCCAGGTGTTAGAACAAATTACTTGTTGGTAGAGTTGCTTTGTTAAGGTTTAGGGCTGGAGATGCTTCAATGATCTCAGACCAAGCTTGGAAAGAAGGATGTAGCACTGATAGAGGGCACAAAGAATGCAGAATTTAGGGGCTACGAGGACGTTTGGCAGAACCCTTAAGATAAGGAAGAAACTAATAATGCTAACTCAGCAATTGTACTAGGATCAGCTCCAGCTGGATAAAAGGTAATTCTGGCAGGGGTAAATCTGTGGCCAACCCATAGACCACCAACCCAAGAAACCCGCTGACCCAAAAGAAGAGAGAGACTGAGCGTGCAGACTGATGAGAATTAGAAGTGAGAGAATCATTAACCAATAGAAGATAGAATACTAATTAATAAGAGAACTATGTAATTTGTAGCCAATGAACACTAATCCTTTCGTTTGCTAAAATGTGTAAATTGTAAAAAATTTTGGTAGTTGGTGTGCTTCATTTGTGGAATATCACTGAGCAGCTAGGTTTGTGCAACTCTGAAATAAATAATCAGCGTCCCTTTTGAATGGGTAATTATTGGCTTGGTGCACACTGGGTAACGAATCCAATTTGTGTGGACAACAATATAAGCTACATTTTAGAAATACCTGTCATTGTTCATCATTATGCACATAACTTTGTCGAGATGAAAATTGAGGCTTCTGTATGAGTGTTACCTTGCAGTAGAAACTGCAGGCTTGATAAAGTAAATTAATGTGATGTAAATTAAATTAATAATATAATACTTGATAAAGTAAAATTAATAATAAACGTGCAGGTTCCATCTGCATGGATGCATGAAAGAAACCCAGACTCTTAAAATTTTAGAAGAGAAATCTGTGGTTTGGATTGGGGTTTTTGTTTGGATTTTAATGGATGGTAATTAGTGGCTCACATATGAGAAAGCTGAATCTTTTTTTTCCCTTTGTTCAGCTGCAGAGCTGTGTTTCCCATACCTACAGTTGGGCATCATGTCATAAGGATGAGTTCCTTCTTTGTTTCTTTTTACATTAAAGGATTAGTGTCATACTTTCTGTCTTGCCCAATGAACCTGGAATTCCTTTTTCTCTTCAAGTAGCACAATTTCAAGTACTACCAGTGCCTGACCATTCCCTTTACTCCAGCCCTCATCCAAGAGCAAAATGTTAGCTTGATGATCAGAGCACAGAGAGGTTTGTCTTTAACTGCATTTGGCCAATGAAGGAATTAGGCCACATTTCCTTCCTCTGACCAAGGATTAATGCCATTGTGTAAATTGGAGCATTATCACTATGAGCAGATCCTTACAAACAGAGATGGAGGACAGGACAGGACAGCTGCTTTCCATGACTGTGCAAACAGATTGCCTTCAGCTGCCTGTGAGACCACAGGTACAGGCTCTAGGTATTTCGAGGGAGAAGTGTTTCTCTATTTTTAGATGAAATAGCATTGCCACTCCAGTTTATCTAAGTAGTCTGGCTACAGAATGCTGCTATATTTAGAAGTCACTTAATGCAAGAACAGCATCTTACAAAAGAAGGTCACAGTACACTCTCTATTCTATTAATACTGAGTTCTATAATTTATGCCAAACCACTCTATTCCTCTTTAATTGCCACACTCTTGAGTGTACATTTTCCCTATGTAATTGTGGCCTTCATTTCCATCAATATTTGTCTGAAATGTATCTATAAACACCATTCCACTGATTTTCAGAGTCATCATTATCTCTGAGCTTATCCAGAGGCTCTGAATGGCGGAAGAGGAAATGCATCCTGGTACATGAAATTAGAATACATATTGGTACATACTAATGCATATTGGGACATGAAATTAATACCCTGCATTGTCCTGCCCACTCCTTTTCAAAGAATCCATTCCCTTATAAGGGTTGGATTGGCTGGCTAATGAGGGTGGATTTATGGCATGCAATCTGCACATTAGCAAGCACTGCAAGACTTGCCGTTTTAAGGGGAAATACATTGTGTAGCATACTTCCACATCTGATTTTCGTAAGTTTAAGTAAAGAACCAAATCATAAAAATACATACCTCATTGTAAAGCAGTGAGGACCAAAGTCAGGCATGGATAGCGGGGGCATAGGACAAGGAGTCATTGAAGACCAGCAAAATAAGGGTAGGGTTACCCTGGATCAGGACCCTGCTTTATTGTGCTGATGAGCTCAATTGGTCGGCTCTGGATACACATTAGATAGTGGGGAGACAAATCTGTTCTTACCAACTTCTGCCTTTGGAATTTGATTATGTATAAATAAAAGCAGCTGTTCTCCAGAATATAGAAGGTGTATCGATTTTTTCATCTGTTTTTCAGGAGTTGCAAATTATTATTTTTCCTTTCAAAATTCTTCTTTTTCCATCACATTTGCATGGGAATTTGCTTTCAATGAGAAAAGGCTATGTGTGTGTGTGGTATCAGAAATTAAAGTCTGAACTGAGTAGAAATGTGTTATGGAACACACAGAAACATGTCCTGGTAGTCTGTATGCCTTTAAAAAGCTAATCTGAAATGTCAGGAGATAAGAAACACCTATCAGCATGAGTGTATGTAAGCACTTTGGATGTGCAGAAAATAATTTGGCATGAGGTTTAGACATTTCAAATGTCGGGGTTGAGCACTGTGAGCACTATTACCTTGTTACTTCCCCAGAATGGCATGCACAAATGCCCAAAAAGAAATCAAAGCCAAATCTCTAAATTTTAAGAATATGCTACTAAATTTTTTTCTGTGTGTCAAAGAAAGTACATGATGTTAATTAAGTGAGGGGAATTCATATTGAATGTCATATGTCGTCCACACTTGCAGTGTTCCAAGCTGTGCTTAGCCTGTGCTGTGACTTAATATACGCAGTGGCATTGCACAGAACAGGTGGGAATCCACAGGCCTCAACACAGAAAAACCAGGCAGCCTTGGCAACAGTTTTTCTGATATTTGTCATTTGGCTGTAACAGGACAGATTTGCTATTACACTTTCAGGTGTACAGTAACAGGAACTGATTGGTTACTAATTTGAACTATTTTAGTGGTGCATCCAACGCAAATAAACCAATTTACCAAACAATCTATGAGTAAAAAGATTCAGAGCTTTACATCAGCTTTGTCATTTGTGAACCTAACAGCTAATTGCCTGACAGAGCTCTACTTAAAAGCAACATTATAGGTGTAGATACTTACTTCTTATTTCCTAACCAGAGCAGATTGAAAAAATTGCCATATCAAGAGAATAATGAGATTATTTTGTAATTCTTTGGGTTTAGAATTTTAGACAAATATTCTATTCATAGGCGTATACAGTTTGGTATTCAGTGGTTCATGCAGAATAAGAAAGCGCTTAGATTTTCTATCTGAAGGAGGACCACTCCCAAACTGAGCTTGTGTCTCTAAGCAACTTGAATTGCAACATGTAATTTAGAAGCACTTTAAAAATCTAATTCATGTGAGCCAGTCCCCCATTATATATCCAGTATCATGTGTGTGCCACAGGCTTGATAGACCAGTAAGGTAGATGATTCACTTGATTTGCTTATGTAGGTGGTTAGATTAGTGGTACCAGTAATTTCATAGGTTCTGTCTACATCACCCTGTGTCATATTAGAATGCTGCCTCACCCATTTTACTGTCCTAGCTTGGAGCTGGCAGCTCCCGGTGCCACCTACCCTGAGAGGAAGTCTGTGACCTAATCTCTGTATGGTGGAAGATTCCCAGAGGAGCAGCTTAGCAAAGGCTTTCCAAATCAACACTGGTATGGGAAGACTGCTGCTTGTTTGGTCTGGTGTGATTAAAAGTGGACCAACACCTAGTTCCAGAACAAGGTCAAGAAATTAAAGGAGGTCAGAACAAGCCAAGAATAGCAAGTTATGCTCAGGGGCTTTGCAGGGGGAAGCATTCCTGGCTGAGATATGATGTTTTCTCAGGGGATTTTAGCAGGGAAGTGCACACCTGTGACATGACACTGTATGTAGTAGGGAGAAGAGAGAAGGGATCTCCTTGCCTAGTGAATGGTACAGAGGAACCTGATTTGTCACAATTTTGCTTTTAGGCAATGATATGTATCAGGCAGCTCTGGAGTTTCCAGCCCCATTCCTAGTCTCTGACTCAGTCATTCAATATTCTTGTAGCCTGACTTCATTCCTGCAAGATTGCTGTTTCTGTAATTGTCAAGAGGGGTAGGGTGAGAAGTGAGGTGGGAGAGAGAGGAGCCTGGAGCCTGCAGTCTGCAGTGCCAACTGTGAGGCTTTTATGCCAGATGGTATTCCCCCATCTGAGGTCAGGACAGCATATGGCATTCAGGAGTCCTGGCATGCCAGGGACATGCATGCATTTTGTGTCCAGTGATGGGCTCCATGATTATTGTAAGTGTAGGAGGTGTCATTCCATCCTGTTCCATGATCTGTGTGATCATTGTAGGCAATAAATTCATGAATATCAGTTCCTTGACTTAGAATGGTGTTAAAGTGCACATAAAACTTTAAATGTGGCTGCTCAGTTAGTTTCTTTGGGCCCTGTGAGTGGCTTTGTTTGCTTTTCTAAAAAATAACAGGAATTTAAAGAATATGGTAGAAGGCAGCAAAATCAGTGAGATCCAGAGTGATTTTTCTGCAGGTGTTTTATTATCCACAGAGTTGCTGTTACACACAGTGAAAGAAAAGAATTAGTCTGGGAAGGGGTTGTTGATTGACAAATGTCTGCAGTGCCTTTCATGCTTTGTTCCAGAAGAGGACTGAAAGCAATAGACAGCAGCACTGAACCTGACCCAGCCTTCCTTGCCCGTGCTTTTTTCTCACTGTCTCTCATTCATCCTGGCTATAATAGGTACCCAGTAAGACTATCCCATGCAATTAAAGAAGGAGTCAGAGGACATTCACTCACTACACAGCCTCTGCATATGACCTTCACAACACAAAGACAAAGGAAAGCCAGGCATGCAGAGTTAGATTTGGTGCCATTCTAAATTGTTTGGGACAGAATAGGGTGAGGGCAGACAGACAAAATGACAAAACCACATGATCCCATTTTAGATCCTGTAAAGCCCCCTGCAGAGGGGGAATGAAGGGGCCATGCTTGTCATTGTCACTGCCCACAGATTGAGAACTGCAGGTATAGGGAGATTTATGCAACAGCTCTTCATTCTCCTGAGCTCATATATCTATACTTTTATTCCCTAACTTAGTGCTCCCCACAGCAACCCTATTTGCTTCCTTTGAGGAGAATTTACTGAGTTTTCCTGCTACAGCTCATACCTACTACTACTCTTACCTACACAACACAAGAACACAGTGTATGCAATCACATTTGTGTTTTATCACTGTTGTATACACTGAAATGGTAACTGGTCTAAAAAAGCACATTGAATTAATTGTAATATAGTTAAATATAATACACACAAAATACTTGGGAGTAATTTTTACACCTGCAATAAAAAAGGAAATAAAGTTTTTATATTCATGGATGACCATGTACTCTTAATGCAGGGCTTGTTTTACACTTACTATGGGGAGTAGTAGGTTCCTATTCCAGAAAATGGTAAGGGAGCTTAAGCAAATACTGTTCTTATTCTTAACATGAGCATTTTAATGTGGCATAAGTTTTAAAAATTAAGCAGTATTTTAAATAACTATGATCTGCTTCTGTTTGCAAACTGAACTATCAAAATCCCCCTAGCTCCTTCTCAGTACAATTTTTAGTGCTTTTACCCTAAAACTTTAATGCCAAATAATCACATTTGGAACTGTCCTGTATGTTCTACAAACTAATTTTCTTATCACTCTGGTTAGTTGTTCTTGAACTAAATGTATAGAAAAACAAGTACTCGATTGAAGAGGAGAAGCTAAAATCCCTGCTGGTACTTTGCTTTTTAGGCACAAACCCTTTTTTGCAGAAAGCTTCTCCTGTCCAGCAGGGAAATTTCTTGCCAGTTGCTCACTTAATTGTGCATCTTGTCTACAGTCAAAAGGTTTCACTGGTTCCATAAGTCCATCCAGTGGCTGCATATGGGAATTGCATATTTGCAAGGATAAATTCCAATTTTGTACAATTTAGTTTATTAAGTAGTGTTGTTAATATTATTACTGGAAATAAACATGAACTGAAATGTAGAATTGGAATACTCCCAGCCTTTGCTGAGGAGTAAATACGTACCTGTAAAGTACCCTTTGAATAATGCTGGAAGTTGATTTGTTATTCCAGCAACAGGAAAAGGATAAAAGTTTATGGTTATTTATTAGTATTTAAATTAATTACCTACTAGAACAAGGAACAGAAATCTGCTGAGTGAAAAGTTTTAGCTTATTTTCATTCTGAACCTGAGACAGCTGAGGACGTTGTGGGTACTACCTTTTGTGAGTTGTCCTCTTAGATCTCATGCTTGGGTTTTTACTAAAACAAACCTCCATGAATTTACACCTTCTGATTATTAACTATGCTTTTTGTCAAATGGCATAAGGTACTACAAAAAGTAATTAAAAATCTGAATGTAAAGAGGACAAGTTCTGAACAGTGTGTTCCAGAAGTCATATTAAGAATTTATACACAAACTATTTCCAGAAAATCCTGCTTAAGGTCAGTATCCAGTCTTGATGGGTCATCAGACTAAATCAGGCTAGCTGATTGTTTGAGAATCTATGATTAGTTGTAGCATTTCCCCTTGATGATGACAGCAATTTGTGCCTCAGTGCCTTGAACCCTAATTCTAACATCACTTCCATTATTGCTACCAGTGCTGGGGTTGTAAGTGTGGAGAATATCAATAGAATACTTTTACCGGTCAGAAAAAAAGTCCATTTGCTAAAAGCCTTTTAATTCTCTGTTCTTAGCAAATATGGGCTTCTAAAATGTTCACCATCATTACTGGCTTTTTTCTTCCCATGAAAGTAAATGTATCTTTAATTTTGCCTTCTAGAGTGAATACATTATGATACAGCGTACAATTACATGATAGCCTATAATTTGCCTAGGGGTGCCCTGCTTCAGTTAGTGCATAGGCTGGGGAGGCATAAATAGAGAATGACTTTTGTAACAGCAGCCTAAATCTAGCTTTTTAAAAAAATTAGATGCTTTATTTTTTCTATCTACATAAATAAATTTTGCCCTAGAAAGTTTCAGAAGTGTGTCTAAGATACCTTGTGCATACTGAAATTACTGTATAATAATGATGGCATGCTGTGGTACAACAGTTGCCTTCATAATCCTTCCCAGCGTTTTGCACATTTCAGATCTTCATTATTTTCAGTCTAAAATTGCCACTACTGAGGTTTCTGTGGTTGTAAACTCTAGAAGCTTCTCTTCAACAAGATGTCTGGTTTTAGTAATAGAGTTTAAAGTTAGACTATCACAATTCTTTCTTGCTGTAGTGACTATTATAGAAATAGAGAATGTCAATGTTTTGTGGATATAATGCAACTCAATCTTTTCTGCTACAGAAACTTTGCTTTCAGGTTTGGATTTATTTTTTGTTTGTTTTTATCTAGGGCCACCATACATTTATACCTTATTTGGTGACCTAAGTACTTCCCAGATCTGAAAACAGAGCCCTATATTCGGGCTTTATGGGACTTTGAGTTAAAATAAGGTGTCTGCAGAAAATTAATGCAGAAAACTTTCAGCTCATCTCTGGACCCCACTCTAGCACCTTTTGCATGGTTCCTACTTTACATAGTTGGCTGATATCTTAGGGATTCACTTTCCTCTGTAAGAGTAAAGAGCTGAGTAACATAGAACCACTGAATGAACTCTTCCTTTCTCTATAAGCTGTGACTTTCAGCGTATTTCTAGTTGGAGCATAACATAGGTTTCCTTAGAGCTAGGTATTTGTGCTCTATCAGTCCTCAAAAGGTGTCATTATAACACTGCCTTTGTCCTATCCTTTCTTCTGAGTACAACCAGAGGATCTGTTGGTTATTTTATTTTATTTGCATTTGCCACTGTTGGGATTTTATTGTTCATGTGTTAGTTATGACTATCTCATTTACCAGAACAAAAAAGACTCTGCTTCTTAGTACATTACATTATAGCAGCTACAAATCTTTCCAGAGGTGTCCAGTATATTGTTTTGGTTGTGTTTGTTTCATTAGATATATGGGGAACTATTTTCCCCTAGAAGACAAGGAATAAACATGATGTATTTCTGATTTGTCCTGAGCTCTTCACTCGAGATGGGAAGAGAACTCAAAAGGTATATACAGTTTTTCTTGAGGCCATAGTAGAGCCCACTTTTTGACTCTGACAACTTCCATTCTTTCAGTCTGAGGAATATTAACACTGCAGTATTCTTCTGTTAAAGCGGGGCCTGCATTTTACCATGTTCTGTGATGTGCTGATCAATAAACCCCTTCAGTGGGGAGGTTACAAGTAAAACTGTGGAACATACAGATGTAGAAAATTATTTTCGAATTAGCCATAGTTTTTTAGCTAAACAAAACAAGATTAATAAACACCTGCATACCAAACTCTTCCTATGGGAGTTCACAATATTTACAAAGCTTGTGTGTTTTTCTTACAGTTTAGCAGGTTTTGCAGTACACCCTTAATCCTGACCTCAGCTGATAGGTTGTAACAGAGACATCAGTATGGAAAAATCTGTGTGCTCTAGTTTCTCTTTCAAAGGTCTCCAGCAGTTCCAGAAGTCATGAGGTCCATTCCCTATCTCAACTTTGCCCTTTCACAACAACTGCAAACAATGAGAAGCAGTTTTCTGGGGTTGCAGGCAGCCTCTTTTTCTAGAGTGAACACAAATTAATGATTAGAATTTCCAGTTTTGGCATACTTCTCATTAATATGTTCTTGCTGAATGGAAAGCCTTCACTATTATATGTGTATTTACTTCAGAGTGGAAAAATGCAGAAGGAAAGAACAAAAAAAATTAGAAGCTTTTCAGGCAAAATAATGGTCAAAGAATTGAGTTTACAGGTCAGCACAAACCTTACAGGCTGACGTAATTATGATTGTCCATTTGTTCTTGCCTTATGAGTAAAAGTAAAATATGACATTTATATTTCGTAGGCCAGATTTCTTTCATCTGTTTCTAAACCAAGCACTACTAATCTTTTAAATCTTCTCCTGTGCACAATAGAGGCCAATTTAGTAAGGATTGTCAAATGACATTGAAAAATGGAGTCTTTCAAATTCTAAAATAATTTTTAAAAAGTCTGTTCGGGGTTTATGATGTTATGTTCCATAGTCCTTACACTTAAATCCAGATATCTGTTTCAATTATATTTTCACAGAGGTTTGTCCAGTTATTGTTTGGTTATGACGTTAGAAGTTACTTTTGAAAAATTTGTTTGAGGAATATTTACAGTCCATCTGTTTATGAATGAAGCACAGACTGAAGAGACAGCATAACACAGATGAGTCATAAACTGGTTCTTCATTATTTCAGCTTGGAGGTTTGCTCCTGTATGGTCCTGCAACTGGTGGTGTAGGCACCTGGTCTTCCCTTGAATTAATCTCTTAACAAAACTGGAGGACTTTTGGGTACCCTTTAGTCATCTCTTTTGTGGGCAACTTTGTGTCTTTCAAAGAGGGTACAAGCAGAAACCAAAGGAACTAAACTAGCTTTGAAGCAGGAGGGCTGACTGCAATGAAATGGCAGTGGAATTATTATAACTAAAGAGTGTTTTAATATAGTGAACAATCTAGAAAAATCTTATTCCTAACAGAGTACAAAAAGGTCCAGTGGCATTTGATTTATTCCTGCTGTAAGCCCTAGCTTACTTCTGAAGAAGTGTTAAGAGAAACTGTTCTGTCAAACCCATTTAAAAACAAGATTTTATTCAACATGAATAATAATGGATTCTTCTATGGATAAGATTAGAAAATTATTGTATTTTTATATAAGTGAGGGAAATTAAGAAAACCAGCACTGTTTGTGCAAAACCCAAATGTTCTTCTCATCTTTGAACTCTTGAGTTTCTTGTATCTTGTCAAGCTCACTTTCTAATAATTTTGTTTTTATAGATAGTCTTTAGAAGGCAGCTCCTCTAATTTTTGCTCCACAGTAAATATTTTAGTCCAGGATATTTTCAAGCCTGATTGGTGTGTGGGCACTAACATCAGGCAGCTTGTTGTCAGCATATAAAGGAATGCATGTTGGCTGTTGTGCATACATTTGGTAGGTCACGCATGTAGAGAGTAAATGGAAAGAAACTGTAAATTACAGGGTTATAAATACATGAAGAGTCTCTTGAGCAAAGATTGAGTGGTTTCTGATGTCAGCAGAGCCCTGAGAGGAATTTAGTGTCCTGCTTGGTTTTGCTGTTTTTCTATACCCTGTGAAGCAAGGCTCCTTTATAAAGAGCAAGAGAAAGCCAATGGTATTTAATAGAGAACTTAGACACTAAAGTGATAACTAAAAATTTACAGGATGTCTTATTCTGTCATGGCCACAGACGCATGCAATTGTGTTTCAGGGATGTAGCTCAAACAGGAATTCTGAACCTATTAAATCTAAAGTACTTCATTTCCTGGCTGTAAGGCTGTTGTAATTGGATATTACAAAGAACGGTCTTGGACTTTAAAATACTGTTGGTATAGAAACTGAAGTATAAAACAAGAACAAATGTTAGTTCACTACAGATTTAAGCAGGCAAGTTAGGAAGATAATGAGTATGTATTATATACCAAAGAATAACAGGATAATCTATTTTCATGGCAATGCAACAGAAAATAATTTTAAAGACTAAGGATCTAAGATTTCTGTAAAATCAGTGGTAACCAAGGAGGAATAATCTCAGTCAGTGACATTCAGAAAAAAAGAAACCGAACTAAATTGTTCCTGAAGAATTATCCATAGGCTTCAGTAATAAAAAATGGTGTATTTGGCAAATTGCACTGCAGATTACTCTGAAACCTGTAGGCAGAATCAGTGTGACAATGCCCAACTGTATTTCATTCTGAGTCAGAGCAGGAAGAGTTGTGTTCTGAACGAAAAAGACAAAATAACAGCATGTCCTGTGTATTAGCCAAAGCTATCAGGCTTAAATTCAGTCACAGCAAATAATAACTTTATTTCTATAGAAATATCTATTTTTCACGTTGTGCCTCATAGTAATCCTAAGAAATCAGTTGTGATCATATTGAAGGATGTTGCGTATTTCCTGTAGTTGGTCTGAAGGAGCTTTAAGCATGTGAAGAGCATCATTTGTTTCAGAGGTTGAAGGTCTAGACCAAAACCAAATGTCTGCTTGGATCAAAAAGCCAGTCAAAACATCTGACATTTCAGTGTGGGGGGAATCTATGAAATAGTGAAGACCCCCAGGCAGAATTACCTTCGTGGCACAGCTAAATTGTGTTTTATCTGCCAATACTTATTTGAAATAACCCAATAATCTATCAAATTCCCATAACTTCTTATCTCAAATCTGAAAAATTAGCTAAGGACAACTGTCATTGGGAGGACATGATTATTCTGTGCTCCCATCCTTTCCTATGCTTTGTAAAGTTCTATAAAACCAGAAAATGTTTTGTAATATTATTACTAAAATATATTGCCCTGGCAAAAATCTGGGGCATTATGGCTCAGCTGTGATTTCCAGGTGTGCATGGAAGTAAGTCAGAGGTAATGGGATTATAATTTGAGATGCTTTCTTCATGTCAGATCCTCTGTGGTGGTAACAAAAATGGTCACTAGATTTCAGACTAAAATGTGGAATATGACTAAAAGTCATATGACTTCTGTGTGACTACACAGCTCCTTCTTCTGACAGTAAATTTATCTCAGGCTCTAAGGAAGTCTATAGGCATTGAGAATTATATTTAACATATTCCATATGTGCAAAAGTGAAACAGAAATTTAAAATCCATTCATTTCAGTCACAGATGGGATATAACTCTTAATATTTCCACTTGCACCCTGGACAATATCTCATAGCTCTGTAAAATTTCTTACTCTAAATGCAGGTGTTTTCTTAGAGCAGCCCTGCAGAGAAAAATACCACCCCTTTCCCCTTGGAAATCTAGAATAATAACTCACAGAATAGAACAATAAATGAGTTATATCCGGACAATGTTACTGGTTGAAAAAGGAAAAAAGCCTACAAAATACAGATTTGATATCGCTTTCCAGATAATGCAAAAACCTGATTGAGCACATGACTGCATTGTCATACATGCTTGAAATAGGCAGTTCCACATGGCATTGAATACAGTCCTGCCACTGGGTCTGGCCTGATGAGAAGAGAGCCCTCAACCACTTTCACTCATCTCTTGTAAAATCTTTCTCCAATTGGTCTTTTTTTCCCTCCACTAGATTGCTTTTAAAACCCACTACAATAATTATGTTAATATTTCTGGAACAAGGTGCATTTTAGAGAAATGCACTGTGCATTGTACTGTACAGAGCAATAATGCCCAGAAATTTGTCTGTGTAAAGTATTTCATGATATATATTGGGATGGTATTTTAAAATATAGGTCTTAATGAAATAGCTGAAGTTATCTGGTTGCAGTAATACAGGAATAAGCATACAAAAGGAAACTCCTAAAAACTCCAGAGTAGACCAACTTCTTACATGTGTATCATCCAGAGATAAAGAATATTCATTATAACAATAGAAGATATTTACAGGTGTAGATGAACAAGATGAACACATCTAATTTTTTTCCTCTTTAACTTGGACACATTTGGGAAGATCTATGATGGAACATACCTGCCACTTTCCCTCTTAGTGGAAACTGATGAAGTATTTGGCAGGATCAGTTACTTTTAAGGTGTGATTTCCTGCTGGAATAAGATCTGGAGGCCAAAGGGGAGGTGAGGACTTTATTAATCTTAGCTGGAAGTAGGCGCGAGAGATCACATCATAAAACATTCTGTCAGTGTCAGCTATATGTTCCAAGAGTGGATTAGCATTTTAAAATCTTACTGAGTCTGACAAGCAAGTCTTTCCATTCTTAAAAAAAGAGAAAACAACCTTCTCAAGTCTGTATTTTTGTCAGAAATTAAATAGCTTAGTTTATTTATAAAGGATGTTCACAAAACCAGCTTGAAATGATGCCATACTTGTAGATCAGGGAATCATGGAAATACTACACTTGGAAATACTAATAATACTAATACTAATCTTGGAAATACCCAGTGCCTGTGGGTTCATGGGTGGGCTTTTTTTTGTATTTTGTTTGTTTTGTTTGTGTGGTTTTGCTTTTTTAATGGCAACTGGGTCTAGATCTATCAATGTAAAAGACCAATAAGAACAATAAGTGTCAACTTTTTCTATGTGTCTGCCCAAATAACAGTAGTCAGAGCTTTTTCCTGGAGCTGAGGATTTGAATCTCTTGTTCTCTATATTTGGAGCCAAAGGCAGAGGAGAAAACATTGATGGTGTATCCTGAAAACCAGGTAACTCACATAAACCATGGAAGAGCGAAAATCAAGGCTTCAATTTATCCAGAGAAGGAATTCAAACAAGCCCTTACCCCTACAAAAGCAAAGTTACTAAGTACTGCAAACTGGGAAACACTGTGAGTTTTGTGTCTTATTTTTTATGAGGAGAGGCTGGTGGGACTTAGCTGCTTTAGAGGGGAGCCAGTAGCTGAGAATCCCGAATAAGGATGGGCTCCTAACTGTCGCTGGGGTGCATATATTAGATCCTCTTCTTTTTTTTTTTTTCCTTTTTTTTGGCATCTTATACTGGTAGCCTAGGTGTCAGTCTGTTAAGTTTGCTTTTGCTGGTTTGAATGCCTGAATTTCCTGCATTTTATGGGGACTGTGGGCACCTCTCAAGAAAGTGAATTTTTTTGTAACATATGCATCCATGATGGAAGTAAGCCAGGTTAATTTTTTTCTACCCTGAAAACAACTGAGTTTGTTCCACAAAATAAAGTGCCAGTTTTTGTGCTCATTCAACATCAGGCAGAAAGCAAAACCAAGGCTATTTAAAAATTCACATGTGAGAAGTTGTGCAGAGCTCTGCTACAATTTGTAACTAAAGAAATGTGAAAAGTTTTAAGCCCTGGTGTCATCTGATAGGACAGACCATAGTATTGCAGTGTTTGCTGCCAAATCCTCATCTAATCAAGGCAGATACATTTCCTTTAGCAAAAAAGTTTCAAACCATGTCAGAAAAAAAATTAAGCAAAGCAGTGAAAAAGATTGTGGTCTACCTGAGAAAACAAGGTGATTCTTAATCTGGATAATATTTTATTACTTTATTATAAAAGGTTAGATTCAGACTGGGTGCTGGTTTAGTAGTTGCTGATGAGCGATGCATTTATTTTGGGAAGTATAGTAATTAAAAGCTTATTGTACTGACAAAATAATGTCTGTGCACAGCCATAACGGGAATTCAGAAGCATGACATTATATTTCCAATGAAAGTCTGTGATTTTAAATCATTATAATTCATAATTCTTTCACTTCCCATTGGAGTGGAATAGGGTCATTTGGGCACCACTTCATCAGAAACAAACCAATGGTATATTGTCTTTCTCATGCTACCAAATTTGTGAAGGAAAAAAAAAATTCTGTGTTTTTCTGCTACCTAGTTTACCTAGATGTTTTGTGGGTAAATTAATTATTTTTTAACTGAATTAAATATGAACAATTGTGCACAAATAATAAGAGGCAATAGTAATTACATGGAAGGACTATATTAACCTCTCAGATCTCTTTTATTTTGGAAGGGGTTTTGTTTTACTGCCTTTGTTATTTAGAGTTACTCACGATTAAACTTCAGGTTTTGGGCCCTCCTCACATGTTTTATATCTGACCTTTCTGGAGTGGTCACATCCCAGTTTCCCATCCATGTTGCTTGAAAAGACCACAAAGGCTTTCAAGGGTAAACGTATGCAATGGTAATTATGTAATCAGATGCCTGTAGGTTGCTTTGAATGCTCTGCTACATCAGGAGCAGAGCAGATGAAACGGGGTTTGGTTTCCTTTCTGAAACACCTGTTCTGTCTCCACCTTCCTTTCCATCCTCCCTGTCTCCTCTGCTTTCTGCCAGGAGCCTCTGTAGTCCACGAGATGGCACTACGCCATAGCAGGGTGTCGGGACACCAGCCCTACGGCTCCAAGCTTAAGCATGGATAGATTCCTTTTTAAACTCCAGAGATTTGTTCGAACTGTGGTTTCCTTATGCCACAAATATCCTGCCTTCCAGATTGTCTTCAGCTGGGAATTGCGGGTGATTCCTGCTAGGGGACAAGGGGGAATTCCAGTGTAGAAAGGGATCGAGTTACTGAAGCATTTGGGAAACACGTTTACTTTCCATGAAAAGAAACGGTTATGTGAAGGTTCCTCTTAGGAGCCAACAAGAGTGTCTCTGAGAAACGCAGTCAGTTAAACAAGACTTTGAAATACTCAATTCATATGTTCTTGGCCTATTTTCAGAATCTTATCTATAAGGCAGAAGTTGTTTTTTTAATAAATAAATAAAGGTTGTATCATTTAGAAGGTGTGTCTTTCGACTAACTTTTATCCAGACCAGCACAGGGAGAGGAAATGCCTTATCAAGCCCTGGCCACCTGAGACCCACTGGGCTATTCAGGCCAAGTTAATTGGTTCTGGGCAGGGTGATACAAGCAAGGTCAGCACCCCTCCCTCCCCAAAATGAGACAGAAAGAGCAAAATCCTTCCTGTCGTGGAGCAGCTGTGCAGCTTTGCAGGGAGGAGAGCAGGAGGAGAGCTCTTGCCTTCTGGAAGAGGAAGCAACCTTTGCAGCTGTGAAACCTGAGAGAACAATTGTGTGGACCAGCAGTTATGGGGGGCTGCTCTCAGGGCTTGATGCCAGAGATGTCCCACAGCAGCAATCTCTTCTCTGTAATAAATTCTAAACTTCTCTTGACCTTATTGCAGCATTCTGGGCTGAAATACATCTGAACAACTGACAGGAGGTACCCCATACCTTAAAATTTGTGGGTGCATACTGAATGCCAACAGAACTGTTCTGGACAAGACCAAAATGTAACTGAAAGCATTTTCCTCTTGTTTCCAGGCTGAATTTGAGCTCAGTTTTTTATTCCTGCCTTAGCCATGCACTGGAAGAACATCTCATACCACTCCCTCCAGTTTGCTGTTGTGAATTAAGTTGCTTTTAGAAATGATTGCTCACGTGCAGCTAGGCCTTTGTGTACCCTACATGTCTAGTCATTGCAGACCATTCTTCTTTACTTCGCTGTAAAACTACTTCTATCCATGTACATACTAAGGCCATAATTCTTCCAATTTTATGAATATGCCTAAAATCTATTCATGTGAGCATTCCCATTGATTTTTTTTATATTGTGTGCAACAGGCATGTGCAAAAATTGGAACTGAGTTATTACTTTGTCCTCAGAGAGTTAAAACCTTTAGAAATGCCTGTTTCTTGCCAAATGAGACATAAGATTCTGATTTACACCATTGGTTTTCTATACATCACAAGACAAAGGTATTTAAACAATAATATTGTAAAATAATAAAATAAACAATATAATATTGTAAATAATATCATTTCCTGTAACATATAATGGTGGACTCTCATAGTAAGTGGCCCACAACTGTCAGATTAATATATGTCATGATTTTTAATTTATGTTTTAAATTATATACCAGCATGGACTGTGCATTTTTTATACATATATATCTGTGTGTGAAGTTTTGGATTGTAGTCAAAACTATGGAAGGCATATTGCTTGTGTGGAAGCTCTGAATGGCCTCCTTCTACAGTCATCACCATGCAGGCATTTTCCCTGTTTAATATCTGCTACCTCTCAATCCTAATTCTTTTAGGTAACCGTATTTCTGGCTCACGTCACACTAGAAAACATTCCCTCCACAGCCTGTCACCTACTAGGATTCATTTTAAATGAGGTAGTCCCTATCCTTATCTAATGAATGATATAGTTCTTTGGCCAGTGCAGTTTAAAAATTAGGAGGATTTATAGTTCAGCTGTCTGAACATAATACGAGATTTTCGACAGTGAAATAAGCATTTGAAATTCAAATTTTGTAAATGGGTTCTTTTAAACTATTTGATGTTAAATCATACTGAAAAAGAACTTTATTACACAAGTGGCTGTAAGACTTTTGAATGCTGTCTGCATTTATACCACATCAACACAAGAGAAATTATCATTACTTACCGAAGAAATAATCTCTGTTCTTTCTTGTTGGATTATATTTAAATCCTAGAAAATTTTTACAAAAGATGAAGATGAAAGCAAAGGTCAATGACAGATTTAGTCCTGAAATAGTTGAAATGTGGTTCATGGGATAAATGTTTTTTTATATCAACTGCATGTCAGCTCTGTATTAGATGTGACCATGACAATAACAGAGAAAATAACTACCACAATTTCCCTTCTTTTATAAAAAACCAGATATTGCTGTTTGACCCGTGCAAGGGTGGTATTATTTTGTAACTGGGGTGCTTCTCATACAGCTTGATTCAAGGCACTTCAAGGCAAGTGCCTGTGTTGGTTGATGAGCCTTCCTAGAACCCTCCAAAGTGGTTAGGAGAAAGAGATTTCTACCACCTAGAGGGCAATTCAGAGGAAGGATTCACCACAGGTAACAGAATTACTCTCCTGATGAGGCCCTCTCACCCTGCTGATGCACAGAACACCACCAGCATCCAACTTCCTACTTTATCGTATAAACAGAAAAAAAGAATGACGATGTCAGGAATAAAAGCCAAACCAGGATAAGTATATAAGCCTGTAGCATGACACATGCAAAATACGGGCACTTAAGGCCAAAATTAGAAACCTGAAAATGCCTGCTTATGTGGTACCAATTTCTAGCCTTCCTCAAACTGTGCCAGGAGCCTGATGATACATCACCAGGCGTGTCTGGAACTGCTTGAGATGTGGCAGTGCTGGAGAGGCAGTGCATGTCGAGCCTCAAAGTAATCCCTCAATGTAATCCACCGACAGAAACTAGATGTTCTCTCTATTATAAGACAAATTATTTTCTTTTCCTCTATTTCCATGTCAAGACCATTATTAATGATTTTAGTGGTTAAAACTGTGGTTAAAAGACCCATTTTCATTTAAAAGTTGATAATACAAGCGTAGGAAAATGTTAAGCATTTACAGTTTGAAATTACCACTATGGTTGCAATAGATGCTGCACAGTAACAGAAGGAGAAAACTAGCTCTCACCTTTGAGACAATTGTATAATGTAATAAGATACAAAAACAAAAAAAACCTGATACAAAAAATAAGATACAAAAACAAAAAAAACAGATACAAAACCTGTTTTACTTCAGAACATCAGAAAAAGTTTCATCAGACTCAAGGAACTGGGCAATTGGCAATGTCAGTGCCATATTGATTCCATCACTGCAACATAGGTTTGATGTTTATATTGGAACTAAATTAAAAAAAAGATTATGTTATAAATTTTTTTTCCTTTTTTTATTACTAAGAGACATTAAAAAGAAGAAAAAGCCAAGAAATAGTGTTAGCAGAGTCAAGACAAATTGTATTTATCACTGGCAAAGGAAGAAGTAGGTTGAAACTGATGTCTTATCATTCCTTTTTTTTAATATAAATGTCTAACTACTAAAGAAATCCAGACAAGTCTGAATGAGTGTTTAGAGACAGGACATCAAAAGATGCGTATACAACAGTGCTGTTGAACAACTGGCCAATAATCAGAGCCTACATTAATTCCAGAAAGTACACACAAATAATATTCCTTGGCTCCATTTTCAAAGCAGCATTTGGAAAGTTGTGCACACTAATCCTGTAACAATAACAGGATTTGTGTTGCCAACACAAGCATAGCTTTGAAAATGTAACCATAAGGGTCCAATGCAGCAGTCAAAGTAATCCCTGGCCTTTTACCCTCTGAGAAAAAAGAACAATTTTGCAAAAATTTTTGTCACTAAACTAAAAATATATCCTGTACCCTGGGGAATCCTCACATGAGCATTCTCTTTCTGGCTGGAGGGATGTAAGATCATTAGGGAAATGGAGGAGAAAGAGCAGTTATTGAAGGAACCCAAGTCTGCTTCTTAACCTGTCTGAAAATCCCCAGTTTCCCCACCTTTCTACAAAAGTGTTATTGTAGAGTGATTTGATTTGTAAGGGACCTTTAAAGGTCATCTAGTTCAACAGCAGGAGCATCTTCCAGTAGATCAGGTTGCTAAGAGCTCCATCCAACCTGACCTTGAATATTTCCAGGGATGGGGCATCCACCACCTCTCCGGGATGCCTGTGCCACTGTTTCATTGCGCTCATCGTGAAAAATTTATTCCTTATATCTAGTCTGAATCTACCCTCTTTTAGTGTAAAATCATTAATTAACCCTTGTGCTATTGCAACAGGTCCTACCAAGAAGGTTGTAACTCCAGACAAAAAGAAGTGAGTGGTCACTTTGAATGCTTTATGACTTAAACTGATACTGATGTAAAGTGATAAAAGTAAATATGCTCATTTACTCTCCTGTTGTCTGACAAGGCAAGATGTTATCTATTCTCCTTCAATTCCTATTGCCAGAGAGTAGGACCTTTGGAAATTTTCAGAACTGGCATTTTTCCTTTTTCTCCCTAGAACATGAGCGGTGTGTAAATCTTACATGTGAATAGGAAGTTAAGTGAAATTCAGTAATTCATACAGAGAAGTAGCAAATGTGATCTGAGAAGTTTCATCCTGAGACTTTTCATTCAGAATTCCTGTTGACTTCAGAAAAATGCAAGATGTGGGTCTTTTTCACAGGAGAAAATCAATCCCCAGTGTTAAATATCTGTTGGACTGAATGGATGTTGGTGGCTTTTTGTATCGTACTGAAAGCTGTCAATTTCTGAGGATATTGGTTTCCAGTTTCATGGCTCAGAGTGAGGTTATTGGTTGTTATTATTATTTGTGACACCTATTTTAAAGAAGGAAATATTTAATAACTCTCCAGGATGGCAGTATCTAAAGATTGCAGACACAAATATCAGTGTTGTTGCAAGTGTGAATAAAACTGCAATAATGTTTATATTTCAAATTAATCAAGCACAAAGTCATCTTAGCATTGTTAAAAAAGAAAGTGGCCTAATAATCAAATACAACAAAGGATATTAAATCCAATATCCAGATACCCCTCAGTTAAAAGAAAAGAGAGAGAATTTCCAAAACAGAAGGATTTTATGGAAAAAGAAACAATGTTATGCACTAATAAGGTTTTAAAAAATGGGGATAAGGATTTTTTGGAGGAAATGACCAAGAGATGGCAGCACACCCTGCGCTGCTGAGCGCCTGGAGCCCTCAGAGCTATCCAGTGCTCATTCCCAAGGGCTCAACAGCCACTTTGCTTCAAATACACCCAATAAAATGATGTCCTTAGAAAATAAATCCTTTTGTGACTACATTTGGATTTTCTAGAATTACACAAGACCTCATGAAATTAAGTATTTTAATAGGTCTGAAAAATACTCGTTTGACACTAGCATTCTGGGCTGCTGGCTCTTGCTGTAGTCTCACATGGCGTGTTGCTGTATCACCAAGGTCAGACATACATGCTTGTGGCTTAATTGGAATCAGTCTGGATCCATGACAAAATGTAAATAGACTAAGACTTGCTTGATCCTCCTACTTAAGAAAAACCGAGGATAGAGCTCATGTAAAATCATCTTGTATTTAGAAAAGTATTTGCAGGGCACCATTCAAACAGGTTGATTCTTTATGCCCAGAGGAGTCACACCATAATGGAAGTAAACCTGCACATGTTAGGATGGCAATAGCTGTGGTTGTTTCCCTGTGGCCATTATCCTCCCACAGTCTTCAGACAGAGCCCAGCCGATTATGGACCCCTTTCTCATGCTTGAAAACAGCATCTGAAGGATCCTCGCTATTAGCAGTGGGTGGTTTCAGCATATGGTGATAGGTGGTAATAGTTCAGTTCTAAATGTACACAGTACAGTTGCTGGTTCCTGCCGTGCCAGGATTTTATCTGTGGCACTCGATTTTGCTGTGCTCTGCCACAGCCTGCACAGTCTGGCTCTGAGCATAACTGCGCCTCTACTGCCTTTCTCCTGTTCCCTTTTCCCTTGGCCTCCTCACAGGGCTGGGTCTGCGTTACTCCTGTGGTTGTCTTTCTCTAATGGGAATGTTCACCCTCCCTTCCCCATGGCCAGGAGTAGTGCTGCTTTTCCCAAGGAAAGGACAGGAAGAGCACTGAGCCACCACACATTTGGTGCAGGTGGAGGTTTGTGTGTCCTCGGAGGCAGTTTGGGTGATATGCAGTTCAGTGAGGGGGCAGTGGGGCAGGGAGAGGAACTCCTCCATCCGAGAAAATCCTCTGTAATGATCTTAGCCCAAAAGCACATTCTTAGCTGTATCTCCTCACTGATTGCTATCAGTGTTGCAAAGGACACCACTGATATTCTCCACTGCTACTGCCTATCATGGTGCAGATTACTGCTTTCATTGCCGAGAAGATGGGCTTATCTTACTGCCAACTGCAGTTCTTTTCACTTATACCCTTTATACCCAGAAAATAAAGAACGTGACAAGAGTTTCTCTGAAAAACTGTACATTTAGCTGTTTGGGCAAATATTACACCCAACAGTAACTGAGCCACTGGTTATTATCTTCAGTCAGAGAAAGGCTTTGTTCTTGTTCTGATGCTGAACTGGTTTAGTGGCTTGCCAGTGCTGAAAGGGTCAACTCAATTTCTCCTTTCTCCTGGCCACATTTTCTTGTTTGCTGCCTTGTGGCTGATTGTGTATGTTTGATCCTACTATAATCTAGTTCCACTCACTAAACCAGAGAAAACTAACTCAGCAAAAAAAAGCGACTTGTTCTCTGTGATTTGGAGGGAGCTGAAGCGCCTCTCATGGGACTCACATGAGTGCTGTAAATGGTGCAAGGAAGAAGGGAGTGAATGAAGGAAGCAAGACAGCCACTCCCGGTAGCAGAATGATATTATATTGGCTCAGAAAAGAAAAAGAAGAGTCATTAGTAAAGTTTATTTTGCAAAAAATAGGTAATTAATGAAAACGAAGGTATGCCACCAGTGAAGTAACTAACTGCACCCTCTGAAAAATACATGTGAACTAAATCTGCAGGCTTGCCAGACATTGGTTTCCCCAAAAAAGCCAACTTAGGAAACTCTGTCTCCTTCACTCAGTGCCTTGTTTCCATGTGTCCTGTGTTTAAATTGCCTGCCTCCTCAGATCTGCCAATATAGCATTATTTAGGAAGCACTGTAAACTGGATCACTGAAATCACCTGGCTTAAAGATCCTTTCTGTGGCTGGGAATGAAAGGCGGGGAAGAAGAGCAGGATCTTGAACTTTGTGTGGTATTATGCTCTGATATTGACTCAAGCCAAACCAAGTATTTTCACCCTCGTGTGCATCTTAAAATGTTTCCCTGATGAAATAGAACCAGGTACATTAATGGCTGTACGAAACCTGGAGGCCTGTAATGCTATTTTGCCATCCTTTTTCTCATTTTCCACGTTGTGCACTAACACAGTGTTTTGGTGTTATGATAACTGTGTATTGATTTATTTATTTGCAGCATTGTGAAGTGTTCTGAACTCTGTTACTGGTATGCTCAGGCAGCACCCATCCTCTTTTTACAAAAAGCACCTACTCCAGTGTCAGTTTGCAGGGGTGTGTCTGCAGCCTAAATACAGAGAGGCAGCAGTTGCCACCAGCCATTATTTTTGACCTGACAATATGACAGTATCTCTTTCATTTCTGGCTCTCTAATATGGAAAATCCCAGAAATTTGTAATCTCTAAACCATATTTATTGAGCTTATGAGGTGTCAAGGAAAATGTTTTTATGATCAGTGGCAGACCCAAGGTAGTTAATCATCTGAAGTAGATTGAGGTGATGTAAATGAAGAAATTGTTTGCTCATCAGCCACAGCTCATTCCCTTGTTCTTGGCTGAGACCAGCTACTTCTTTCTCCTAATTCTTGAGATAATAATTAACTCAAAGGGAACTTTCTTCTCCTCCCTTTTGTGTGAAGAAACATTCTGATATCTCCTAATGTCTGCATGTATTCTTGAACTTATCCTTAATGCAAGCTTTACTGCTGTCTGCACCCCCTTTCTTTCTTTCATGTAATTATCTTGTTGTTCAAGTGAAAATCTTGCTTGAAGGAAGACTTGTTGTCCCTTGGGAAAGGGACTGAATTCTTGCACTAATATAGACAGGTTTGAGGCTTATTTTGGTATTGCTATAGCATGAACATGTTCAGATTTTGTGCTCATGATGTTACACAAAGTGCCAAACACACTCCACTGGACAAGACATATTTTTAGTTTTTCTTATGTCATTTAAACATGAAGTTCCTTCCTGAATTCCCACTATGAGAAAGGGAGATCAGTCACCTTTCCTAAATCTTAAAGAGCCTAAAAATGTGATTCTTAAACCTGTTGTTGAACCCCAGTATGCATGAATCCTTCTGATGGTCAAACAAAAATTAAACAAATTAAAAATAGGAAGAAATATTGTTTCTACTCAGTTGTTGTAACTGTAGATGTTTGATAACTGTACGTTAAATTCTGTAAGAATTTGATGCTGATATACCTTTAAAATTAGGTATTTCTAAAGGCATTTTGAAATTATAACTTAAATAAGATTAGCTGCATCAATGACATATTAAGAACACATTTGAATATATTATTTCTATCTTAATGCACTATTTTGAAGTGTTACAGCTATGCCATTTCCTTAAAAGTCTGCCATCCTCTGACTATCAACAGTGAGCAGTCAGGACTATTATCAAATGTTTAAAAAAACCACGGAGAATGCAAAGTAAAATCTGTATGGAGAGCAGTGATTAATACTGATGATGGCCCCAGTTTGATCCTCTTATACATGACAGTGTAGAATTTGCAATATTTTCCTGAACAAACAGACAGAATTGCTCATCTGCTTTTCTGAATTAGTTTAGGGAAGCATCTCAAAAGGTGTACTGTGATATTAAAGGCCATTTTTTAATGCATGGTAGAGTTTTCCCTTGCTTGTGCTTGGAGGCATATAGAGAGTTGGGAAATCACTCTGTGATGATTCCTCTGAATTATGTGTAGCCAAAATCAGATGCAGAGCTGATGAAAGAGTACAGGATGTGTTAGCAGTCCTGCTTTGAGCCATGCTTATAAGTAAATAATATTAATCCCTTCAGAGCAATGTACTGCCAAATTATTAAAGCTGGTTCCTGAGGAAACTTAGGCTATGGTGCTTAATAAAAATGTCATATTCCTTGAGTTATTAGTTCCTCCCACACTACTGAGAATAGTTTTGAGCTTTTCTACGCTATCCAAGAATTTGTATCTTGTTAGGAAAATGAAGCCACAGTACTATCCAGACGTTAGCTGTTACTTCAGATGTGCTGTGACAGCAGAGCTTGTAGGAAACACTTGGGAATATGAAGGGGATTTCTGAATGCCTCAGGTGAAAGGGGATTCTATGTTAAAGAAACAGTCCAGAGTGAGTTAACTCCAGAATCTGAGTTTTCATGCCTGATTTTACAGTTCAGCTTAAAACCACAACTATGTTATAATGCAATGTTAATAATTTCTCTAAGAACTCTCATATCTGCATTTTCAAATTACCTCCATGTGGTTATTGAAACAAAACAAAACAAAAAAGAACAAGGCTAGCTGCTCAGTTGGCAAAAAAACTGCTTCAATTGAGATTAGTGAACTATCCCAATTTGTATCCATGGAGAAACTAGCCTACAGGTGTTAACAACAAGTACAATGAAATTAATGTAATCACATATATTTTCCATGGTGATTTTCTGGTTTTCTGTGTGGCTAATATGGGAAGTGCAAAAATAGTAATTAAATTATATTTGTAGATAAACATATACCATTTTTAGGTGCAAATTAAACATGTTATTCAAAGGTAATTAAGAGACAGTAAATATGCAAATTCAGTGAAATTCTTCAGACAGATTATTTTTACAGATTTCCATTTTAATGGTGCTTTCTTCAATAACTACCAAATTGTTTATGCAAATCATTTTTATGTGTGATTGCTCAGCAATTCCTGTTAGGTAGTTCTGCTTTCATTAATGCATACTCTTTGAGTCATTAAATCTTGACATTCTCCCTACAGATTAATATTCCATTATTTTTAATTGAGAGGTGACAATTTTCTGATATTTTCCATCTAGAACTTTAACACATATGCTTTTCTCTTGAAACATCTTCTATATCATTAATATTTTATGGTAGTCAGAAGAAATTAGTTTAGAATAGAACTTGACAGGACAGTGTTTCATGTATCTGTCATAGTTAAGACAGAGGAAAATACGTGTGTGTCTATCTGTCTACTTATCTAAGCATAATCCACATATAGGAAAGCATTAAAAATCTGTTCAGAGAAAGTTCTTATTAGTGATATGCTGAAATAAAAAGCATCCTCAGTAAGCTAAATATCTAGGTCTATATTCAACCAAGCACTGAGGCACTCACCTAAACATAAGCACATTTATGAATTTATTCCACTGTGCAAACTCATATTTGATTTTGAGCATGTACTTCAGGGCCTTGGGGTATTAGAGCTTTGGCATTGTGTATTCCCGTGGGGATCTCACCACTGAAGTTCATCCTAACTTTGAGAAACACTACAGATACACTCTCAGATACAATGTCAGGATCCGTCTGCTTGCCTGTGTGTATGACTTTTTCGTCAGACTAAAAGATAACTTATTCCAAACATTAAGGGCATCATTTTGCCACTAGTATAAGTAGTTTAAATTTACAGTGTCATGGCTTATTTCAATAAAAATGCCACATATCAATTTCTAAGGGATAGAGTTTCATATACTTCCTCATCACAGCTAATTTTACCACACTTTTACAACTCTTGGTGGTGTGTCTGTTACCAACAAATATAAAACAGCTTAAAATTGAGTTAGTTTTCTTACCATGCCCACAAAAAATCACATCTCAATGACTGATTGGAGGTACAGAGTCCACTGCTGATGGCCCTGATCGCTAGAGCAGGGCTTCCATGTTCTACATACATCTCAGAGTGCCTACAAAAGAGCACTGGATTTAGAACTCCCTTCTTGTGTGAAAATCTTGCTGTCTCTGACAGACGGTTTGTGAGAGAATCATGGCTGGGTTTTGTAAGTGCTTCCCATGTTTTCTCCCCTCACTCTTGGAGTGTTACTGTGTCTGTGGTTATTTGCATCTAGGTGTCAACATTTTTGGGTCAGATACTTGGAACTCTGCATTGCTGGAGTTAATGTGCTCATAAAACAGTAATCTTCCTCCCTTACGTTTGCACAAACTTCAATAGAGTTAGCACGTATATCATCCTGTTTAGTGTGAAGCATCAAAAAGTGAAGATCTCTCTAGTGGGTTTCAGACACCTAACTGTTTGGTAAATTAGACAGGATTTTTTAAACATTCAGGGAAAGCTTTTTCCATTGAAATGTCTTCAATTTTTCTTTTACAGTCTGAACTCTGCAATGCTTAGTTAATTGTAAGCCTGTTGCTTTCACTGTCGGATAATAGCTGTCAACATCCTTAATGGACTCCCCGAAACAAGCAATGTTTTAGACATATTGGTAGTTTTCAGCATTAAATTAAGTTTTGTTTGATTCTAACAGCAGAACCTGAATTTCCTGAGTTATGCTAAGGAGACGGAATCTGCTACTTGTTTTGTAACCCACATAAAAAATTTATGATTAAGAAGATGTATGTCCATTCCCACTGATTAGTGCAAAACCCTTTCTAACTTTTATGAGAGATTTTCCTCTCAGCTAGCTACTTAAGATTATATTGAAGTTACCCACAATCTCAGCCAAATATATTGAGCTCCTGTAATTGGTAGATAGGAACTTTTATAATAATAATTTAAAAAAGAAGCTAGAGAAAAGAATTTCTCTGCTTCCAAAAGACCAACAATGAATCCTTCCCAACAATCTGTTCAGTAATGTGTAAAATCTTAGTAGAAATAGATTTTCTTAAAAGGTGGAGCAGCTCATTTTCTGTTCCTTTTGGTTGTGAGTGTCTTTTTGTATTAATCACAAGTTTCAGACTTGGATGTTCTACACTGAGATTCCTTTCTTGGTGACTAACCTACTTCTTGCATTAGCCCAGAATAGTACACTTGAGCATATCAACGTGGGAGACAGGGTAAAATGTTTGTAGTTAAGAAATACAGATCCTGAAACAGAGATATATCAAAGGCCATTTTTTCTTTTGGCTGAAGTGCTCAAGCTCAGAATAGGCTTAGATTTATAACTTAGATTTACAGATAGCATACAACAGTATTTTGCTTTGTGAAAGCTAGTCACTATAAGATTGTTTTGCAACAAGTGGGTGTTTGCTTGCTGAACTGTGAAAAAATGATGAAGAAAGCAATTTTTTTTCTCCTTCAAAATTAATCAAAAATTGATGTATTATTTGGGGTTAGGATCATTCATAAATCTGCTTTATGGGACAGGATGTTTGTCTGAGGTAATTAGGCATCGGGTTTTGGCACGAAGTGCAGTAACCTTCCTACTTACTATTGTAATCGTAAACATAACTTCCAGGTCAAAAACAGTCTCTCCAAGGACAGTACTTTAATACACTTTCTTGAGCTGTCAATCAGTTCTTTGTAGGATGTAAGGAAAGGATTTCCCTTGATTTTATTTAGAAATCATCCCCTTGTTAGAAATATGGGGCTTGCTAGTCTGAGGAATTTCTGAGGAAAGTAAAACGAAGGCCCTATAATTACTGAGAATTCATCTTTATAATTATTTAAAAATAAATAGCTGCATTAAGAAATAGATAATCCCTTATGAGAAGGAAAATGGTGAATCAGTGTGGAGGACTGACAAGTTCCAAAGAAGTGACGTCAGACAATTTGTGACCCGGTGACTGACAGCTGCTGTGTGATCAGGATGGGCACGCAACTTTCAGTGTTTCAAATAGTGAGTACTCTTTTTAACCATCTACCTTACCTGCCTTTAAACCATCTGTCGTGATTTGATGCTGGTTAAGTGCTAGGTACCCACAAAAAAAAGCATCTACTTATTTTCCTCTGCTATAGCTGAGCAGAGGAGGGGGAATTGAAAACTTCATTTTCATGAGTTGAGATAAGGATTATTGAAAAAAAAAAACACTTTAAGGCAAAGCAGGTTCAAAACTTAAACAGTATGAAGATTTATTATTAACAGAATTAAAAGTAAAAAGGGTAATGAGAACCAAAGGAAATCTTCAGAACACCTTTCTTTCTCAGTCCCTCACTCTTTCCACTGACCACACACGGAAACAAAACATGGGGTTTTGGTCAGTATTTCACTTCTTTAAAGTCTTTCTTCAGTATGCTTAAGGAAAAAAGTTTCTTCTGCTGTGTTGTGGGATCCTTCCCACAGGAGATAGCTCTCTGCAAACTTTTCTAGTGTGGTTTTGACTTCCACAAGCAGCACTCCCGCCCAAACCTGTTGCAACATTGAGTCCCTTCCATGGGCCAAGCAGTCTTCCCACAACTGCCTAGTGTGGGTCATTTTAGTTCATGGGGTTTAGTCACTTAAGGACGAGCTGCTCTAGTTTGGAAGCAAAGGCTCTCTTCCTTTGTCTCTAAAAGCCAAGGGTCATCTCTCTCTGTTCAAGTTCCTCACTAGATTACAGCTTTTCAGCATCCACGTGCTCCAGTGTGAGCACTCTTCTTCACGGGCTGAGCGTGGATCTCTGCACCCCCCCATGCACCTCATGAATTATAGGGAAACAGTTTGTTGTATTATAGTCCTCACCACAGCTTGCAGGAGAATCTCAGCTCTGGCGCTTGGAGCGCCTCCTCCTTCTCCTTTTTTTTCATTGGCTCTTGGAGCACCTTTTTTTCATCGACCTCAGTGCCACCATGTTGGTTTTCCTCACGTGTCTTCACTTTCCCTTTTCCTCTGACTTGGAAGAAAGCTGGTGTCTGTAAGTTGCAGCTGAGAGGTTGATCTCATCTGGGCTCCGCATCGGGGAATTGCTCGCCACATCTTTCACTGCAGGCCATGTTGTCCCTGCCGGCACCGCATGGCTGGCCCCGGCCGCGTGGTCCTCGCTGGCACCACACAGGCAGCTCCAGCCTCAGGAGGGCCCCGGCCATGTGATCCCGGCCTCGAGAGGGCTCCGGCCGCATGGTCCCAGCGGCTCCCCTGCCGGGCTGGGCCCTGGCAGCCACCTCACCATCCCTCCGGAGAAGAAAGAGCGCTTCCTGCAGTTTTTCCTTTCTTAAATATGTCATCACAGAGGCATTACCAACTTGTCTAATTGGGCTAGTAACCTGCCCATCATCAGAGCCTTCAGCCATTGGCTCTGTGCCGGACATAGAAGTTTCGAGCAGCTTTTCTCCCACCCTCACAAAAAACCAGGCGGTGTGAAACCAACACACCATCCGTTTCACTTGGAAAGGAATTCATCAATCCAAACTTCTTACAATTTTCTTAGTGACTTTATTGAAGCTCTATTTAGGCTGACCTCTTGATGATAGTTATGTTGAGCTATGTTGTTCAATTTCAAACATTAATCAGCATCAGGGAGAGCTGTTAAAGCCCACGTGCATCATATTTCTGAAGGTTTCTCACCTTTTATAAGGAAATCACTAATCTATCTTAATTCAAATTGTTCCTTAAAGCACAGTTTCTGCCAAGCTTACCATTGCTAGTACATCCCATTTACTGTCACTGTTACATTCATTAAAAAATCCCCAAACCATTCTGTAATTTAGCATTTTTTCTACTCCTTTTCTTTTGTACAGTGCTGAACCATTAACAATCTTCAACAGAAAAACAAAATAATGTTTTCTGTCTATCCAAATATTCTTCTATCTGTCCTCTATCCATCCATCCTTTTGCTGTTTGTGTATCACATTTTTACTCCAGAATTGGTAGTAAAAATCTAAGCTTTCACAGTTTTTCATTGCAGTTCAACACTTTGGGTTTGTGTGTGAAAACATGATTCTAAATAATACTCAATGTAATACAGAGTAGTATGGCTCTATATGAGTATATGAATTTCCAATTTAGAGCCATGAAAAATTTTATTTCTTAATATCCTACATAATGGGAATGAGTTTAAAATCACAAATAAATCTTCATAGTTCAACTACTTAGCAGGTAAGAAATCCAGATAAACTCTTATAAGATTTTATTTTCTTACAACTATAAAATACGGTCTAAAGATGAAAGAAGAATGCTTATTTCCTCAGAAAATAGTTTCCCTTGAAGCACTAATTTTCCTCTCTGTGGAAAAAAAAATGGCCAGAAAATACATTGTTATTTTGCCCTTTGCATTGTGTCATGGATGAAGAAGCTTTGTGATTTCTTCAAGGTCTTAGCTTTAACTGCTGGGCCATAGTATCAGAGATTGGTTGCTGCTGTTGTCTGCCATTAGGGGATATTGTACATTTGGAGGTCTGAACCATTACTGGGTTTTGTAAGACCCCACAAAATCTTCAGGTATTTCTTTCTGGTGCAACATAGAGGAGTTTTCATTTTGCTTTTTCCATTGTCGTAGGGATTCTGGTGTGATTTGTACAGCTTTCCTACACTGAGAATGTAGTTTTAGATGCTTGTGTAAATTATCTATTGTTCACTGAATTGTAATGGGCTACATACCCATGAGATTATGAATTTATGCCGGTTTATGACAAATTTAAATTATTGTTAGGAATGCTATTTACTGACAATGACAAGCGTAGTATGAAATAATTCTGCTAATATTATCTGATATTTGAAGTTACAAACATATTCTGATTTTCACGTGATAGGGAAAGAACCTTATCAATGACAACTCGCTTTTATTTCTTCCAAGATTTTAAGAAATTCCATGACAAAAAGGGCTGCAGATAACAAACTTACAGTCCTGAATGTATTTTCTTTAGTTAGTCAGTGTAATTACTTCATTATCAGCAGCAATAAGAGTTTTCCCATTGTAAAGTAAAATTACTTTAGTTATTTCCCATTACTAAAGTGCCTCACTAGGCATCTAGAGTAACCATTCTTTGGGAATGTTCCAGTCTCTATCCCACTTCTGTCCCTGGTATATGTGACATATGTGATTTGTGTTATCAATTGCAGTGGTATCTATTGCAAATAAATTTTAAAGGGTATAACTAAGCAAATAACTTTGTCTGTAATAGGAAACCTTTGCAGCAATTAACCTTAAAATATTATGGTCAGACTGGATTGAAATAAATTTGAATGCTACTTTTTCTAAACCACCCTTTGTATATAGTTTATTCGACCAGTTTTATTAAGATCACTGGGATGAGAAAAGAAATGTGAGCCCTCACAGAATTAACTAGGCTTATATTAGCTTCTGTTATCTGGGGCAACAGATAATGGAATAGGAGACCCTGACAGCGGAAGAGTTTCCATAAAAATATCATAGTGCAAGTATAGGCACAGAAACACAGCACTGTATCATGTCCTCACACCCCTTATTTCAACCCAGAAGCAAATTGAGCTACCTCCAGACCAAATGGATGCTCTCCACAAGGACTAGACCAAAGTTTAAATGGATGGTTTGGTTTGCTGAATTTGTAGGCCCTCAAAAGCTCATACTCATAGAGCAAGCTCGTAACAGCTCAAATCTTCCACCAGGGAGAAGAGCTGCCTATCCCACCCTATCTGCTGAGCCTCTATCCCACCCTTCCCAGAACTGGTCCCCTTCCACTCTAATTAGTGTAGTGGCTGGCTTTGTTTAATGTTTTCTAGAGGACAGGCTTGGTCTTCCGTTGTTTTTTCAGAATCCCTGATCTACTCAATGGGATCTCCAAGGGATGGTTTACAGAGGTAGGAGTCTTCCCTGAGTGAGTTAAAAATCAGTGTAGGACAGTTTAATGCAAAATGGTGCCGTGTGAGGTCTTTGTTTTTTCTTCAGATGATGGTAAATTATTTTATGTGTGGAAGTAAAATTGTTCTTGGTAAGAAAGCAACGTGTTACATGATTGGCCTCTTTAGAAAGGAGAGCTAAACTAGTATTTATACCTAGCTGTTCCTGGGCTTCTTGTTAGATCTCAGTATGGTTACACTGAAGGTGAAATGAACAAAATTATTTTCCAAAAGATTTAGTTTGTAGGTATATTACAAGAAGTTGTTCTCTAATGGCTTGAATGCCTAGAAGATAGAAAGTGGATTTTAATGCTAGCACCACATGCTTTGTAAAGCTGTTCAGAAGTCCCTTCTGAAGGAAGTTTCAATTTTGCATGTAAATGTTCAATTATTTTATCGTAATATTCCTCTTATACATGGAACATACTCTTCCAAAATTTACAGTACTCTTATTTCACATTTGTCTAAATTTTCAACTAAATTAGGATGTTTTGTTATTAAAAAATATTTCTTTTAAGAACATAGTCACTTTTGGTTTTCTTTTCAAATGACTTTAATATTGAGGAATCTTCAAAATACCTTTGTAGTTGAAATTCAAAGTATAAAACATAAATAGTTGCATTTAAATGATTTTAGAGGTTACTGGCTATTCTATCTTACTATTTTTCATATGTAAAAATAGCTTCTTCAATGATACTGAGTATTGATTAAGCTGTATCAGCCCTGGGAGAAAACAGGCCTCCCTGGGCATCTCTTTTCTATTTATCCTCTGTGCCTATGGCTTCCTATAAGTTTTCCTCTAAATAGTCGAGAAAATATCATCATGCAGTCCACTCAAAAAGCAGCACAGTTGATATTGTAACAGCAAGCTACTTGCTGGGGAGCACTAACAGAGTCTGAAATCCAAAGCAGGGTTATTGTTACCAAATTTCAAACCATTTTATAAGAATTTATTCATTGGAACTTGGCTTGTATGTTAGTTGTAACAAGAGTATTTTGTGCAATCTGGCAGAGTATAAATCTTCTGGACTCCAATTTTGGCATAATTTAATTCTAACTGAGTCGTGTTTTCTAACATAACAGCTACTAAAACTGCGTGTGCTGTTTAGTTGAGTAACAAGAGATGCAAGGATTGGTACCTACGAATAAATTTTAGGGATGTTTACTATATTCAATTGAGAGAATTTAAGTATACACTGATATATAAAAAGAAATTGATTGTTTTTTTCTGATATGTAGTAGAAGTTCTGGTCTGCTTGTAAGGTAATTTCAGAATCTTCATCTTTCAACTTCAATATGTGAATGAATTCTGGAAAATCAAGATACTTGGAGAGGTTAAAGAAGGCCAATGCGCTTGTACTTGTCTACCTCACACAGTCAAGAATGGAGAGAATTACTTTAAACAAACTGTAATAGGTGGGACAAATAAAGGGACAGACTGTGATGTTCTATAAAAGTTCAGTGACAAAGCCTAAATATTTGTCATGAAATTTCCATTTCTGTGTTTAGCCATGCCAACCTGCAGCTACTGCTGTTGAGTTGCTAATGAAATTGATGAGAAGGAACCCTTACAAGATAAGTCAGATGAAACAAAAATCCCTTTCATTTGCAACAAGTGAATTGCATAGAACTTGAAAATAAAATATGTTTCTCTTAATTTAGAATCAGGTTTTTTCCTCTTTTAATAACTTCAAGATTTCAGTTGTAACCTTCTGTGACAACTGCCCTTAATGTAGTAACAGATTTAACTGAGGATTGCATCAGTACTCGCAGTGCCATTCCCCCTTATTGATTTGTAATCTAAAATATCTAATCTAGACTCTGCTCTTGGTAGTGTGCTTTGGGGGGGTTCAGACTCTCCTCAGCTTCCACGGTTGGATTCAAATGTAGAAAAGCTTTTGTTTCCCATCTTTTATAAGGATGCAAAGTCCAGATGTGGACCCAACTGCCACTAAGGTCCTGAAGGGATGACATTTTTTCCTTAAAATTAAACTGAGAATTGGAAGTGTTGTTGGAAATCATTTGGAAATTCACATATGGAGTTGTCTAAGTGATGATTGCCTTTTACGCCATGTCTTGTAAGAAAGATAGGTCTTGGGTTTTAGGTAAAAGAAAGTTTGGAGATACATAACTGGAAGAAAAAAGACAATGAAGGATAGCTGAGAATGCTGGGTAGAAAAATTATTGTGAAGTATAAGCCTGGAATAATTTATTTAAAGTGTTTCTATTAATGAAACCCTGGGAATATCACCTTAATCTTGTAATCCAGCATTGCTTTCACTCTGCATAGTATTTTCTCTTCTTTTAAAGACTGTGTATATTTCATGTGCTAGTGATAACATAATAAGGCCACATGGAAATCTTATAAAGATTGGAGGGGAAAAAACCTCTCATGAGAAGAAAAACAGATGCAAAGCTATAACCTTGCACCTGGAAGTCTTTCACATGGCAGTTGTATGCATTCCCAACCACTCCATAAGGACAGGAACAACACAAGCAGCTGATAATGTGATTGTGAGGAATGTGTTGACCATGGTGATGACAGGGTGATACATTTACCCTCAAGAGCACGAGTGCACCTGTGAAATATTAGACTGTGCTTTTTTGCTAGATCAGTTTAGAAATATTTAGGAGTAAGCTACAAGATGGAAGGAGAGGGTAGTTAAAAGAGGCTGAGAAGAGACATTTGGGAAGAGCAGAGTGTGCTTTCAGAACAGCTTATCACAGAGCTTTGGAAGATTTTCCATTCTCATTAAGAATAGATCCTATGGAGGCAAACGGTCTCTGTCTATCAGTGCAGCTAATTAAATACACTAGAATTAGTAAATAAGGAGAGAAAATTCCTAGTTTATATTAAAAGTACAAAAATTAGCATGCAATTAGTGATGTATATTGGAGAAAGTGAAAGGGAATGTTTCAGAAAGCTGTCTTGATTGCACTGACTGTATTTCTAATTTATGTTTGATGTTAACACACCAAATGGTACAGAAAACATTACATGCGAGGAGAGCATCAAAACTGAAATTACTGTTGGTTTGGTATCCTCTGGGTTTCCTGAATTCTTGGCATTTTTTCTTCAGTACTCATAAATAAATAGTGTTTTTGATTATATTTAAAGAAAAGTCTTCATGCTAGTACTGTTTCCAAATGATCCTTTTCCATTTTGGAGGTCTCCTGTAGGATGAAAGAAAGAAAGTGTACTTGTGGATGGGTTTGTTTTTTGGGGTTTTGGGTTTTTTTTTTTTTTTTTTTTGTTCTGTTTTACGCCTTTTT
>VZTH01008944.1:75764-131161 GCA_013397815.1 Aleadryas rufinucha | reverse complement strand
TTTTTTTTTTTTTTTTTTGGTACTGTTTAACGCTATCTTATGGAAAATTTAGCAAACCTTAAGCTGGCTTGTAAGGGATATCTGTGGATCAGGATGTTTTGAAAGGAAGCTTCTTCCCAGCTAGCTGCTGTTGTGTCTGGGAGATGCTGAAATACATCGGTCAATTTGCCTACTTCAATGTTTTGTTGAAGCTGGATGCAAATGTGTTATCTTATACGAAGGCTGATAAAAAGAATGTAATGCCATCTGCATAAAATGGGGAATTGTGTCTTATGCAGGCTTGTGAACAGATGCTGAGCTGACACGTTTTAGCCAAAAACTAAGAAATTAATGATAAGATTTCCTGGGAAAAACACCTCTGTGAGT
Organism: Aleadryas rufinucha; assembly: GCA_013397815.1. Taxonomy (NCBI): domain Eukaryota; kingdom Metazoa; phylum Chordata; class Aves; order Passeriformes; genus Aleadryas; species Aleadryas rufinucha. The sequence goes on along the minus strand of VZTH01008944.1, from coordinate 130,795 downwards.
ATTTGAGGAAAGCAGTTCTGAGCTTAAAATGTCCTCACAGTCAGTTGGATGAGGACTGATTTGGCCTGCCACTGAGGAGAAATAGATTCTTCACTGGTAGCACCTGAAAGGGAAGGCAAATGCTGAATAGAGAGTTTAATGCTGAAGAAAATAGCTGTCAGGAGCTCAGAGCCCAGTTTTCTAGTGTGAGGAAAAGGATACCAGGAGGTGGAAACAGTAGGACACCTGGATGTAGAATACATTTTTGGAGATGATAGATTAAATTTTCTAAATCGAACTGTTGGAATCAACCTTAGGAAGAGAAAAATGCCTGAAAAACGAATTAATATTTTGGCAGTCTGTCCAACATTACTTTGCTAGTGAAGAGGAGGAAATCAATACTAAATATATTTAGGAGTACATTATGCTGAGTTATGCTGACCTCATTAAATATATCACTAACAAATGGCTACAGTACAGTCAGTAGCAGGATAAAATTGGAATCCTAGTCTGTTGAAGCTTCCTTTAATGTCAAAGACATGAAGCAGCTCCTTCAGGACAGGGCTCAGTAAAGTTGAGCATAGATTCTGAAGTTGGTTAGCCTGATCAGCTGCTGTCAGCTGAAGAAAGGGAAATAAACTAATTGAAATCTCAGCTCACCAGGAGCTTAGTAAATATCAGACTTCCCAAGTAGTCTGACATAGTCATAAATGTGCTAAAACGGGTCTGGTCACACACTTCAAAATAATGGAGGAGAAACTTGGCGAAAAGGCTCTCTTAGACTCACTGGCCTTGTGCTTCAGGATATGGGATGGTCTGGAATAAAATCTCCCTTGTAATGACAACCAAGTGATAATCTGTGAGATTTCTGTGAGCTGAGGGGAAAACTGCAAGTTGCAGGTCAGTCGTTCTGCAGTGTCTTGAGTAGTGTTATTGAGGGGCATTAAACCCCTCAGAGTGAGGAATTCAACAGTTTGCTGGTTTTTTGGAATGTGGCCTGGTAAGGTTCCTCGAGTTACTAGGTCATACTTGTTTGACAAATTTCTCAGTTTCTCCTAATATAAGTACAATTTGAAAAATGTTGCAGCATGACTTTTATGACTTCATAATGAGCACCTGTTTGAAAGATGTGTATATGGTAATAAACTAAACATTATAAGCCTTATTTCTTTAGGAAATGAGGCTGAGAGTGTAACTTCCTGGTGCTTGTCCATCCCCTTAAAACTTTTGAAGCCATTCTTTCACTGCATTATTTCATTTCTTTCACTCAACTTCAACCAAAACTGATGATGGAGATCAGTCTTTAAGCTACTTGATTTCTATGAGCTTCATGAAAATACAATCCATCGCTCCTTCCCAGCTATCAGAGCTCTCATTAGGAGAGTGAGTGTCAGCTCAGCCCTTATCTGCTACCAGATAATCTGTAGGTGGCAGCAATGGTATGAATTGCCCTGATTGCTTCTGTCAGTTCAGTGCTTTTGTGGCCATGGGAGAATCCAGTGTGAGAGCTAAAGCTGTAGGAAGTCAGTCTTTTCTAATTCTGCTGTTCATATTTCAAATGAGTTTCACTTCAGGCACTAGTAAGAAGTCATAAAGGTGATTAATATTTTGTAATGAAGCTATTGGCACCTAATAAGATATTCACTTCTGTGGATTCCTTACTAAAAATATTTAAGAACTTGAAGGTAAATGTGACATTGAATTTTGAATACATGCATTTGGATACTAGGTCCTTTGTCTAAATGAATTCATTAGTACTGATTGATCAATTGCCTTCCAAAGAGATAATCAAGGAGTAATCTTGTTAAAGACAAATGAACTACTTAGTATGACTCAAAATGTCAAAGGGCCAAATTTCAGTGTGAGAGTGGAGAATAACCTTGTGGTTACATCGGGACTGTTAAAAGGAGAAAGACAAAAGGGACTCATTCCAAAAAGGAAGTGAGCTTTTCCTAGATCTCTAAATCAGAGGAGCCTGCAGCTGGCTGATCCAGCAGCTTGGCTTTAATAGACAGTGCAGAAGGGAGACTGTGCAGATAGGGGAGAGAATTAGGCCCATTTTGGTATTGTGCAACAAGAAGAGATAAGGTCACTTGAGCTAAAGCTTATAATTGATTCCTGATGTTAGTTTTTAAAATGAAATGTTGTAAAATGTTTTTGGCAAATGTTGGAATTAACTATATAGATAATTCCTAATAATGTTTGTGAATCAGCTTTGAAAAGGGTATCGCAAACTTTAATGTGTTTGACTATTTCCTAATGGTCAGCTAAAAGTTTATGATATTAAGATGCAAACAGCATTTGGAAAATGTGCTGCTTCATATTATACTAGAACTATTAAAAAACTCCTAGATCTGACTACCAGCTGTGTGTTTGTTCCATTTGTTTTCTGGATTATCTTAATTTCCATTTAAAGTACCAGATACAAAAGATGGTATCTGTAATCATTGGACTCCAGATCTCCAAAGACATTTTTTTTTCCAATGTCACAATTTTTACAGCTATAAATAGTAATAAACATTCTTAATGTCTCATTTATTGACTTAAACTTCTGTAATTATGATTATGTTCAAACATACAGAAGACAGTGGAAAGAAAGCTTTGTGAAACATCAGTACTCTTGGTTCTCTCTAAAATACTATTCCAGTCTCTGAAGTTCCATGGTACCATTTTCTAAAACTGTTTTGAACAGTGATCTGAAACCTTCCTGGACTTAGTGCATGACCAGCTGCTAAGGAGACTAAGCTCTAGAATAGGAAGCTCCTGGATCCTGGGAGCCTTTGGCCCTGGCAATAAGAGTGACCTGGAACCTCTTTGTGAATAAAAAGGACTGCAAGATGCCTTTTTGATCCTCCTGATAGCAGAGATGGTGCCTTCTGCAGACACATTACTGTTTGCTTATAGCTTGTGTGGTGTTTTCTGTTGCTCACTTTGTCGGGGGTGGAATACAAGGACTCATACATTAAACATCTATTGCTGAATGCCCAGGACTTCATTCTCTGCAAACTTTAAAATACTACTTCAGAACTAGAACAACAGAGTAAGTAGTTTTTCAATGTGCATACAGGGGCAGCTGAAGCTGGCTAAGTTTCTTTCTTACTCCTAACTTTTCTTTGTCCTTTGCTGAGTAAAATTTACTGGTGCCAGACTGATCCATTTTGTAAGGACAGGCTGCAAACAGTTCTGCTAAAGCAAAAACCTCTCCCAAATAATAAAAAAAAAAATCTTTTAAGTTGTCTTTTGAGTTATTAAAAACTAGGGTGTGCTTTATGGCAATTTCATTTCAAACTGACTTGTATTTTTCTTGTGTCATTGATGAAAAATTTAAAAATTATTATAACTTCTGCATTTATCAAGGTTTCATGTTTGTCGAACTCCGGTCTGTGGCTTAATGGTAGATAATTTTGTATTTTTGAAGAAACATCTGTGACAAACCAGCTGGGGCTTATGGATTCATTCTTCAATAACTCATCCTGCATATGTTCTGATGCTACAGTTAATCTCCTCTTCACCCTGATATTCCAAGCTTTTTTTTAAAGACCAGGCAACTCATTGTACACTGATCTGCAAGGATTTCTGAGCAATAAGGCAGACTAAAACACCTTACATTTCAAATGACTTTGTAATATACATGCACATGTGTCACGGTTTAGGAATGGTACTCTCCAGTTTAGTACTCCCACTAAAAATCATGCACTGCCTTCCCCCTGCCCCAGTTGGAGGCATAAAAGGCAAAGATCATGGCTTGAGATAAGAAAAAATTACTGGAAACAGCAATGAGATAAGAAATAAGCAGTAACAACAACAATATTAATAACAAAAGGTGTAAGAAAATAAATTATTCACATGGGGACACCTCCCTGATAATAGACAATACTGGGTGTCTCTCTCTGCCACTGTTTTCTTGACTGGATGGAGCCCCTTCTTCCTGAAGAGAGTCTTTTTCCCCTGCCCCCAGCAATGATGTGAGGTGGTACAGGATATCCTCTGTGTCCTGGCCATGCCCTCTCCTGGCTACTGCAAAAATGAACCCTGTCCTGGCTGAAATTAGGACACCAAGAAAAAAGTGTGACATGACACAAAAGTATTGCAGGACTTTAAAAAACTGAAAATGTCTTTTGGAATATACGGATGAGGTTTTTTTTGTGAACTGCTCTTCATGAAGTTTTCATTTCTATGATCCAATGCCTGCATTTGAGGTTATCACCTTTCAGAAACTTGCATACAGTGTTTACCTGGGAATGCGGAATGAAGTATTCCACCTGCTTCATTTCCGAACCTCTGCTTCATGCAGCGGAAGCTCAGGATTGCGTGTCTGTCATATGCTGGTACTTGAAGCATCAAAATTTATGAGTCTGAAGAATTGGTCTGAGTATGCCCAGTTCATACCGATGACAGCTTTTGTTAGTGCTGTGCCAGGGGTTGGCATAATAAGGTTAAGCTTTCCCCTTTGACGTGATCTGCAGTGAACACCAAGTCTGTACTCAAGCAAGGGATTGTGTACAAATACTGTAGGAAATTCAGGCTCTGGCTCAGGTCTGTGTTTCAAATACAAGTTAATGCATGTAAAGTGGTCCCTTTCTTGTGGCATCAATGCTGAGGGTTCCCTAATGATCAAACTGTTGTTCTTTGTGTCTTGATAAATATTTAGGACATACACCACAACAGCAGAAACAACCAGTGGCTTGGAGTTCAGATCTCGGGCCAGGAAAGGTTTTGAACTTATATGAATGTCTAAATTACTGAACTATGGGGCAGGTTTCTTCCCAGGAATTCCAAGATGTAAGGATAGCTTCATTTTTCACTATTAAAGGCTTATTTGCAAAATCTTTGTGAACAGTCTTTTGTTTGTGATGCGTGTGTGTATGTTTGTTTGTTTTGTTTGTTTTTGTCCTTCTGAATGTGTAAGTGAATGTTGCATTGTTCAGCCTGTGACTCTGTCATGATCTGTATATCCTTACTTGTTCCAGGTGTTCAGATTTTGGGATATCTGTGCAGTTGGTGCTGCCTGTCAGCTGGAGGTACAAGGACTGATCCTGAACTGATAAGGTTGGCTCCAAGAGGTGATTTTGAGGGGATGGTCTGGGGAATGTGAGCTGTGTCCTCCAGGGTAGCATTCCTCTGATCTAAAATATATCTCCTTAATGAGTTTTTGTGAGCTGAATGATGATTTGCACAGAATGAGCCGAGAATGTAGCTTTCAGGTTTCTCACATGGCCAGTTTCTACCCATGTATTTTTGTTCCTTCATCCTAGTAAGACAACTTATACTTTCTGGTTTTTAGGCAAATAGCTCTAACATTGGGTAATGCCAAAGCATACTAAAAAATTGGTCAGTGACTCTTGTCATTGATTTGGTGGGGATGAATTTGAAAAGTTTGATGGCTTTGTAGGATAAATCTACAAGTAAATGTTAATTATGTCTGGTGATGAATCTTTGCTTTACTTCTATTACTGGTTGTAAGTGATCGTACTTGGCCCCCACCTTAGTGACTGAGGGCATGGCATTGAGCACAATGGAATGAAGTGGCTTCGATTTGTTTCCAAATGCAGATAAAGTGTTGGCTTGTTTATGGGCACAGCCTGATAAACCAGTGGATTGACTGGGATTCAAGAAATGTGAGTTTTATTAGTGACTTTTCCAGCATTAAGTACAATGGCCTTGGCAGATGAATTGACCTTCTTTTGTAGATTGAAAAATTGAGACTTGGAGAAGCAAGTGACAATGACATCCTTTCTGTAAGTTTAAAAAGTAAATCTGAGCTACATAAATATTTATAAAATAAGTGAAAATGAGTGTTGATATTACCATAGCATTTCCATCTCAAATTGTTCCAGAGAGTTTGTAGTGTGAAGATTTAAAACAGTTCCGTTCCAGAGCTGCTTCTTGTGCTTTGTGGTGGTAGAGATCCCTTTCTTCTTTCCATCCTCTCTCTGTATCTTAAATACTACCCCTCAGACCCCTCCAAAAAAAATTAGGATTGAGGTGGCTTTTAGTTCTGATCCTTCCAGGGGCTATATTAGCTCCTTTTTTCACCTGTTTCCAGGGTGCTTTTGTTAGTGTGTGTGTGTGTGTGTGTGTGTGTGTGTGTGTGTGTGTGTGTGTGTGTGTGTGTGTGTGTTTCTTGGATTAGCAGTCTTTTCTTGGAAGTGATCTCTGCAGTGCATGAGAGTTATGCCAACTTGTCCATTCCTTTTGTATCAGTGTTACTCTGTGAGCTCCCAGCATCTCTGTCAGAGGAGGAACAGCTTCTCAGAGCAAGCCCACAGTATTATCTTTGAACATATGTTCTCTATTAAGTGAGATGAGGAAGTCACTTAGTTTTCCTTCCATGTGGAGGTTAAAATGGAGGGCTTGTCTAAAAACAGATTGTGCTAAATTGGGGGTTTATTTGAACAGTATGTCAACATTATTAACTTGAAAATATATACTAAATTGATAAGTCTCCTTCAATTACCTCATCTTGAAAGCTGTTCTCAAAAAACAAGCAAACAGTTCAAAAGTGATTTAATCTGCCTGAAAATGAGGGAGTCAGATGAAAGCATGCAGCACTTTTGTTATAATGAGTGCTAGATAAACTGTGTCACGTATTTGGCCCATTTTACTTCTCCCTATTCAGAAGTAGTAACAAATTTAAAAAGTAGTAGGTATCCAGGTTCTAGGGTTAACCTGCAAACGTGCTAATGTTGGCCTAAACGTTGGGCATAGACAACACACTGGGTTGCAGAGGGGCCAGCTTTTAGCTGTGACCACTTTGCAACAGGTTAAGTGACTGCGATCCTGGATCACACAGTGTCACCTGGCTGCACTGACAGATGTGTAAGGTGGCAGTGTGAACACTTCATACGTGAAATGCATTACACAAATATCTATAAAACTTCCTTGCTTTTAGACATTATTTGGAAGATTTTAATGATGCTGTATATGCCAAGAAAGCCCACTTTCTTTAGCATTCCACATAATCATAGACATTTCGGCAGCATTCACTCAGCACTACTTATGTATGTGCCACCCTTTCAGACTGAAGTGCTAAAATTAGGGGCCTTCTAGATTACCCTATTGCAAAGGAGAATCTGGGAATTTCTAGGGAAACTGAGCTGCTTTAGCACAGTTAATGAGAAACATGTGCCAAGCCTGACTTTCTTCAACACAGCACATAAACGGAGACAGTTTCACCATTTGGAGCTTTAAAACTCTTTCAGTAAATAACCCATTTTAAGAATCCACTTGATCGTAAAACAAAGGGAGAGCTCTGCTCTTGACTTCTGGAGTGGACACGAGTCTCTACCCAGAGTTCCACTTGGAAGGAAACAGCTCCTTTACTGACCCATTCTGGTCAAGAGAAAGTGCTGCCATAGTGGGAATCGATGATCTTCCTGACCTAGTCCACCATTTCAGCTCTTGATAGAGTGTGAAAGAAACATGACATTTTTACATCTTCCAAACTACTCATGGTCACCCTTTCCAGTGACTATATCCAGAAGGATCAGCATCCAGAACTGGTGCTTTCTGACAAAATGAATGTAGGATGTCACAGTTCTAGGCAACCCCTACCTGTCTGGTGAAGGAACAATGCAAGTGTACCAGTCTTTGTCCTTTTACTTCAAAAACCAAAAATAGCAGGTCTTGACCTACATGAATATTGTGGTCTGAGTAGCTTCGGCAGTGGTTGATTAATCAGTTTTCTGTTATTTAAATATTTAAAATATTATACTGAGTTTATTATTGAATCTGCACCATATTGTTAAAAAGACAGCTTTATTGTTGTACAAATTAATTAGAGTATGGCAGTGAATCTAGCTGAGATTCCTAAGCATTTAGGCAAAGAAATCTAGTGATGGTGCATCATGTAATCCTGGTTTGTCATGTAAGGTACAGACACCTTCTTTAGTGGAAGAGACTGCAGAGGGTTTCCTTCATAATTTGTTACTTGTTCAGAGCTCACTGTGTAAGTAACCTTTTTAACTGCAGCTGAAGGATATGGTGGTTCTGAGGTGTAAAACTGATTGACATTGGGGGATAGTGGCTTGGATAGATAGGAATTTGGGACACTATTATAAAACATAGCAATTTTTAAAATTTTTATTTTTTGGGAAAAAATAGCTTGGTCAGTGAAAGGCTTGGGCTGGGCTCATCTGATAATATCACTGACTGTGTATCTGGCCTGATAATGTGCAGAGCACATCTGGGGTGCTTAAACTGCTGAACAGGGACTTGTTTAGGGATTATAGTTGGATGAATGAAAGGAAATTCTTCAAAACTCCTCTGGATTTTTGTGGTACTGTATTCAACAAAAATGAGTATGCTTAGAAATCCTGAGAACCTGTGATCTGAATGTCAATGGAAAAGAATTCACTGAAGTTGGAGCATCTTCTTTGCTTAAAACTGTTTTGGGATCTAGAAGGTGCAGACTTTGGACTTGAATTAGCGTTTAAACAGCATGTGACATGTCACAGACAATTATCTAGTCCTGCTAACCAAGGTGTTGTGTTTCCAATAGGAAGCTATAAACCCAGACAGTTTTTTTCACATCTCCTTCTCATATGCACAGTACATGGGAATATCTTTTCATCTTGCCAATTATTTTTCACACTTGGGCTGCTCATCTTCAGTACCTCCTTGTTAGTCTGTGTGATTCATCAGTTTGCATTGTCCTGTTTTATGTGGCAGCTTGTCATTAAAGATCGCAGTGATTGTCACTCGGTACCAGCCCACCAGCCTCCTCTCCACGTCCAAATTGCAGCTGAGCAGTTACAGCCTCCTTCACTCTGAAGTGTGAAGGAACTGGGTGGCATCAAGCTTTTCTTCTTATTTGTTTCATTGCTGCTTTATAATAGTTATGTCTCCCTCAAATGTTGCCACTGTTTCCAATGATTCTCTCTTTGCTAAAAGTATACAGGAAAACTGAGATGGAATCAACTGCTGTGTTTGCTTGTTTTCTTCTGTTAGGATTTATTGTTGGTAGCTTCATGCTATATAACACATGAAAATAAAGACATATTTGTATCTCAAAGAGCTTGTTATGCTCCTTCTGCAGAAATGATTCACTGGGAAATCCTTTTAGTGTCTGCCTTTCTCTGTGTTCTGGAAGTTGGTACGTAAATTTAAACACAGAAATGTAGAAAAGAAATTACCATTGCAAGCAGGACGGAAAGTATGAAAATCTTTGTAACTTTACAAACATATAGCTGTGATGAATGTAAACTTATCTTGTTGCAAAAAGGCTCATCTTATGGCACATGCTGTATTATGCCTTTTTAAAGGCATTTTTATGCATGTGTTTGCTTCCCAAGCAGCAGGGCTGTAGCTAAAGACCACCTGATTAAAAGCCTTCATCCTGCAATTCCCGGTTTGATTGGGATAAATCATAGAGCATTGTTTATATGACTCCTTATGTTTCCTGCCATGTATCCTCACATGCAGATGTTTTTAATCATTTATTGCTAATAGTGAGTATGTGTTAAAGTTTTCTATACTTTTTTTTGGCATTTTGTATGGTTAAACTTTGCCAATGTAGAATGGGGATGATTATGTACTTTGAGAGAAACGAAACTCATCCTTGGGATAATTCTTGGTTTGTTTTCTCTGCTTACACTACACCCTTTTGCTGTACTAGGAAAGGCAGAAACCTTTCACCAGGTAAAATTTCTTCCTTGCATTTCTATATTAATAATGCAAGCAGAAGATACATGGCAAGTGTATTGGGTTTGTGCGACAAAGCCCTAAGAAATACCTGTGAAAAGCTCCTCAGAAGCTTCCCCCATGTCTGACAGCCAATGCCAGCTAAGGTGAACCCACTGCTGGCTGAGGCTGAGCCCATCGGTGGCAGTGGTAGTGCCTCTGGGATAACAGATTAAAGGAAGGGAAATAAAACTCCTGTGAAATGGCAACTGCAGCTGGACAGAGGAGGAGGAACGTGTGAGAGGAACAACTCTGCAGACAGCAAGGTCAGTGCAGAAGGAGGGGCAGGAGGTGCTCCAGGTGCCAGATCTGAGATGCCCCTGCAGCCCATGATGAGACAGCTGTGTCCTATGGAGGTCAAGAGAGGAGCAGAGATCCCCCTGGAACCTGTGAAGGACTCCGCGCTGGAACAGGTGGATGCTGGAAAGGAGGCTGTGAACCCATAGGAGGCTCATGCCGGAGCAGGCTCCTGGCAGGACCCGCTGACCTGTAGAGAGAGGAGTCCAAGCTGGAGCAGGTTTCCTGGTAGAACTTGTGACCCTGTGGGGGACCCACACTGCAGCACTGTTCCTGAAGGACTGCTCCCTGCAGGAGGCAACCACACTGGAGCAAGGAGGAGAAGGGATCCTCTTGCTGAGGAGGAGGAGCAGCAGAAACAACCTGTGATGAGCTGGCTGTGGCTCCCATTCCCCGTTCTTCATCTCTGTGCTACTGGAGGGAGTAGATAGAGAATTTTGGGGTGAAGCTGAACAGGGGAAGAAAATTTGGGTTTATTTCTCATTATTCTACTCTGATTTTGATTGGTAGCGAACCAAGCCAATTTTCCCAAGTCAAGTCTGTTTTGCCCCTGACAGTGATCTCTCCCTGCCTTTATCCCAACTCATGAACCCTTCCTTATATTTTGTCTCCCCTGCCCAGCTGAGGAGGGGAGTGACAGAGTGGCTTTGGTGGGCACCTGGTGTCCAGCTCAGGGTCAACCCACCACATTCAAGTGACATGAAGAATAGCAAGATGAGAGAAAGTACTGACACAGTGCGGGACAGAGCTGGTTTGCTTAAGAACCAAGGCAAAAGGGAAGCGATTTAGCTGTAACTCCATACCTCAAGTCTGTGGTGTATTAAAAGGATTCCTTAACAAGACCTTCAAAAGCAAAAGTACAGGGAGTCATATTTTTCAACTGCTTTAAGTGACTATAGGTACAGTAGTGATGAATGGATGAATAACTGCATGTGGTTAACTGGCCTGAGTCATTTGAAGAGCTGGTTGAGGATAAGGAAGATAGTTTTGAAAGGGTATACAAAATTCTGATTTTTCTTCCTCCTCCTCTTATTTGGAAAATAACTGTAGGCAACTGGTAAGAAGTCCTAGCTGAAAAGCTTGATTTAAGAGAGGATTTTCAGAGTTGATTCCCTTCAGAATAGGAAGCTAACCAGAAAACTTTTAACTGCTCTTACAGGAGGGGGAAAGGCTGATGGCCAATTAATGTTTTTCTTCAGTAGTTGCTTGTATTAGCAAGAAGAAAAATCACTCTTCTTCAGGGTAATGGAAAGTCAAAATGAATGCTCAACACTCCTGTAAGTGTCCTGTACACTTTTTGCTTTCTCTCTTCTCTCCTAAGGTAGTCTTCTGGAAAAAAAGACTGGATTTTTTGTAATAGTTTTATTTTTCTTTATCTTTTGGCAGAAAATGGCTTTGTTGAGGTGTTGTGTGTGTGGGGGGGGGTGGTGGTGTTCCATTTTGTTTTCCCTACCACCATCCAAGTCTAGTAGGAACTGTTTCTGACTTTGGCCAAGAACTCCAGAGCTGCTGTTTTTCTTCCTAGTGTGTTCAAAATAAGTTGTGAAGACTTTTAACGTCATACAATGAAAAAAGATCCCTTAATGCTAGAGAAAGTATCTGAACCTTCTCTCTTACCTATCAGTCTGAATGAATGAGCTTGTTCTCTTTGCTGAAATTAATCTCAAAGCCCTAAAAAAGGGACAATTGAAAATCTATTTGTTTAAATTCCTGACTTCCAAAGAGATACTTGAGTGTTATATAAATAAGGTTTTGTTATGAAACAGATGAACTGTCCTTGTGAGCTGTTTCTGGCATTCTTGAGATTTTAATTCTAAACAGTGGCCTTTTTTTTTCTCTAGAGCTTGAAAAAGAAACAAAAAGGTATATGGGTAAACCAGCAGCACGTCTAGGATGGATCCATAGAGATTACTAGGCCCAGAGTTAATGGTCTGCAGTTCTTGCAAATAAATAGTAACCCCAAATGTGGACCACATTTAAAAAGCACAATCTGATTTTAGTAAATGCTGGAGCTCTGTGTGTAGCAGGAAAGGTTGTATTGTGCTGAGGGATTAGAATTTAGGATCCTCTTGGATTTTGATGTTTTCAGAGCTACTCAATTGCCTTCATTAGTGCTTTCCTTTTCTGATTGCTTCCGCAGCAGCAGGAACATGCCAGAGACTCTCTTGTTTTTGCTGGTGCAAGTAGTAACCTGATTCTGTCCTTACTCACTAACGTGCTTTATTATTGCAGTTCATGTGTTTTAATAAAAATCCCTTATAGTAAGCAATAAACTATCTAAGCTTCTGACTTATTTTCTTGTCAGTCCCTTCCTGGGCACAGGGAGGAGGTTGAGGAAGAAGGGTTTAAGTATACCTGCAGTCATGCAGCAGCAGCATATAAAATGCTGCCAGCTGCAACAGATGTGCCTTACACCTGCTAAGCCCTTGCTAGCAAGCTGGCCTGGCACCCTCTGGTTGTGTGGCAGGCAGGAGTACAGTTTGATCACACTCTAATTTCAGTTTCAGACAATCTCAGTTTTTATGGAAGATGTTTGTTAAGTGAATGTCCTGATCAAACTGAGCATTCTGTCATCTTTGCCGAGCAACAGTCTCTGGTATCCAGACCTGTGACATGAAAGACAGAAAACCATTACCAGTGTAAATGCTTCACATAATCTACCTTTGGAAACGATGTGGATTCTGTATGTACGCCTTCATACATCTGTACCTATGTGTCCAACTCTCTTTTCCCAGAACAGTTAGGGGAGAACTGTTCTGCTCCATAGCATTTATTTTCTTGTTAGGCTTCAAAGTGTTGGAAAATTAGTGGTAAAAGTCAAATAGGAAACACCACACTTCTGCATAAAACTGTAGAATTGTCATCAGTAAATCACTTACTTGCTGCAAGGACAGAGGAAAATGGATGAGATTAAATATGGATAGATCTGGATAGAGAGAATAACATGGAAAGGTGGAGGGAAGCACTTGCATGTGAAACGATCCGACTGAATATCTTTGGATCATCTCATTTTTGAAGAAAACATCTGTCATACAGTTTCACACTTACGACATTTTCTTCTATCTTTCAAACTGTTCTTAATTCCTGACTGCAAAAGTGAAGTTTCTTATTAGATGGAGTGAATTTAATTAATGCTTGTCTTTTGTGAGAGCAGCCTGAAGTGTACTGCTAAAACAGAGCAGACTCATCCGATTCAGCAGACCTACCGTGTGACCAGCTGCCAGAAGTTGGACTAGGGAGTCAAAGGGAAAGGCTTGTAATCAATTTAGAAAAGCATATAGCTGGGCAGGGAGAGAAGTGTTTCATTTTTAATTTTTACATGGTGATTTGAAGGACACAGAGATGATTCACGTGAAGGGAATTGATTTCCCCCCCCCCTTGTAAACCTAAGTGAGCTGAGTTTAAAACTGTTGAAGGATTTTCTGTGAGATGTTCACGCAGCTCTGGTGGTGACAGTATCTTGGCTTCACTTCTGAATTTTGTTCTAAATTTAGGATTCCTCTTTGCGTCTCTCTTGGAAATGTAGTTGTTCCCTTCCCTGCTTGGTATCAATAACAGTCTGCCTCCCTTTTAGCATTATTTCTGAACTCAATACTTGCACAGTGTGTGAATCTCTTTATATCTTCTGTGACTATCACCATGTTGTGGACATACATTATTTTTGCTTTCACAGAAGCAATTTACAATAGATGAATCATTGTTGACAGTTTTGGGCAGCCAGAGAAAAGCTGTATCACAACAATCTCAGCTCTCAATCAAAGAAATGTTGTCCTTACCACCTCCTACCCCATTTCCGAAATACTTTTGTTCAAATTATCCACATTTCCTATATTTTCTTGGCCAAAAGTAAATAAAAATCAAGTGGAAACCTGCCAGGAGGTCATGTCTGAAGGACAGATTATAATTATTTTTTAATTTCTCCTTTTATTGGGTCTCTTATTAACGTGTTGCTACAGATTTATATGTAACTGCATCAGCACCAGCAGCATTCCTGTTGTGTGAAATGGCTTGTCTGCCGTCAAAAATTATGAAGAAACAGCAAGCAGAAAGACAATAGATCAGCCAGAGTGTCTACAGATGTTTTTAATCCAATTCTGTTATTTATACAGTGTCATAGGTATGCATGTTGTTTTATAGATATATAAAACCATGAGAGTTTCCTGTCCTGAGGGGCTTACAACATGCAAGACTGTAAATTAAATCCTGCAAGATTTCTGGTCATCCTGTTCAGTGCCCATTGTGTACAGCTTACAGCAAACGCAATATGGAACATCCCCACTTCTCACTAGCTGCATGTGTAAGGGCAAGAAACACGTGACACAACTGGTAATGTACCTTCAGGGCCTCTGATAGAGAATTCCAATGTATGAACAGAGTTAGGATTTGCTTTTGTCCAGTTAGTAGCTGTGGAGGAGCTCAAAAACATGCCCAGGGTTTCTGTTTCAACTGTGTGTGTGTGTCTTCATGTGGAGCACTGCAGGGTGAATTTAAGAACTGTGGAGAAGAGAGACAACTGAATAATTTCCTTACTAATGAAATGAGATGACCATTTCAGAAGCCTATTCGTAAGTGGGTTTTAAGGTCACAAAGTTATAAACCAATGACATACTTTTTACTAGCATTTTACAGCTACTGTTCTGGTAGAATCCATACCTTCATAATATGTCTGATGGAGATTTGTGCACTTTGCACTTCAGTCTTCCTTCTTTGTGCCATGAAATGTTGACTGGAAAATTTGACTGTAAAATGTATTCTTCCTTTAATGTAAGTTCTGTGTTAGGAGTGCAATATGAGAAGAGATGTTATGACCTCCACAACATGGTTAGGAAAATCTTGACTCCTGATAGATAAGGATAATTTTTCTAGTCCTGAATTCTGACCCCAGGAAGGGGCAGTATTGACCTCCTCACTTTGTTTCAGGCACAATTCCCATTTTTCCACACTACTTGGGAGTGATTTATGTTCTTCAGAATGTCTCCATATGATATAGACTTTGAATTTTTTTCAGTTATTTTTTGATTTGTGGGGGTCATAAAAATAATTTCCTGATGTCTTTGACTGTATAAATACCTCTCCTGCCCACCTTCAATTTTATTTTCCTTCTCCTATAATATTCCTCATTTTCAAGATTTGAAAACAGCTGTAGGACGGAGGGAAGTGGGAAAAAATCTGGAAGTTGGAAGCTCAGAGAAGAGTTAAGTGGGGGTTTTCCTTGCTATAAAATTATTGGGCAGAAGCCAGGTGCATGAGAGCTAGAGAAGAGGAATTGCAGAAGTTGTTTCTCTGTGTGTTGTAGTCTGGAGGAGGAAAAATGAGTGGAGCTAAAACAGGGCACGACTCCAGGGAGGGAGCCTTTTATGACAGCTTTCTGGGAGAGTGGAAACTAGGAGAAAAGATGGCCAGAAGAATGTGCATGAAACATGTTTGTTTTACTTAGCTCAGACTGCTTCTTAAAAAATTTAAGCTAAGTTAATTAGCACTTGCAAAATGCTGCTCAAAGTTGCTGAATTGCTTCCTGTCTTTGGGCTAATTCGTTTAGAATTGGCCAGTTCCAGGCTGAGATTGCCAAGTTTCTAACCCTGACCGAAAAAAACCCCTGAGTTAATGGGCTCATACCCATCTAAAACACCTCTGTGCCTCCCCTCCGAAACTCAGAGCACTTCTGATGTTCGCTCCCTCGTTTCACACTGCAACAGGAGCAGGCGGCAGGGATACCCAGAGATGTAGAATGGCTCCCACACAAACCCCAGCGGGTTAACCTGGCCTCCTTAGGGCTGGGGAAAACAAGGCTGTGAAGAGGACAGGACAGAAGACTATAAAAGCCTGGGTGGCGTGGAAAAGGTGACTAAGGAGCAAGTAACCACACTTTCTCATAATCCAAGGATTGGAGGAGCCTCAAGCGACACTGAGGCAGTGGCAGGCTGGAAATGTACCAGGATGATAATCCTGGGGCACTTGTTGCCATGTGGTAGTACAAATGCTTTTAGGTAGGCTTGGGCTCATAAGTGATGAGGCAAATGAAATCTCATGAGGGCGTTTTGAAGGCAAAAATGTCCTCTCTGGTGCAGAAAGTGCCTGAAAAACCGAGGGATATCTTGGTGTAGTTTGGCTTCATGCTCGCCCTCCTCTTGTGCTCTTTATCCAGATATTTGCTACTGGCTGTTGTCACAGAGAGTCTGGCTCAGTGTGGCCATTCATATGGAACAGCAGGTCATAGGCAGTAAATATAATATGAAATAATCACTTTGGGACAGTATAGATTTGCTTTTGGGTTCTCTTACAGGGTGTAAATACTTTGGATGCTGTTTGAATACAGTTGAATAGCAAAGTGGTTTTGCCTCTTAGAGCTTTTCTTCTTTTAAGCTGAAAGAGAGTAATTGCTAAAATCTAAGGCTATTCAGGCAAAATTTCATTGCTGAAAAGAAGGTTATGCATGCAAATCTGCATGGTACACATGTTTGATTTGATGTCTAAGTAAGTTTCAAATATGTATCCAAATGTTAAGATGCTGGCAGAGATTCAACCAGGCTAATATCAAACTTCAGCTGTTGCTTCAACATACTGGATATGTATTTTGCCTAATTTATGTTTAGTTCTAACAGTGGCAAGCTGTGTTGCCCTAACTGTAGTTTCAGAAAAAGCTGTAGTGTTTTTTTTTTAACTTCTGTTGTTTTGTTGTTCCAGAAAACAGTGAAGTTACTGTGAAGGTTCTGGTCTCCTTAGAAAGTGAAATTTCTTTTTCTTTTAAAAATCTTTTTCTTAGGCTTTACATTGATAAGCTTTGAGCATAAAATAGGGCCATTCAGTATGTTTTCACTGCTGGACCTGATTTTTGTGTTGACATAACCAGTTTACTATACGCTGGAGTACTTGACTGTACCCATGTTGATATTTTAAGATAGGGCTCAGACAAAAATTATTTCTGCAAATGTAAATCATGATGGTCACACCACGTAACTTCAGTCACTTCATTTCAGGGGTTCCCTTTTGCTTTAAGCTAGTGGAGAGAAAGATTCCTGGAGGAATCCTGCAAACCATCTCTGAGAGATTAAAGTAGGACTATCCTCTCAGAAGCGTCTCATCTTACTATCTGTGTATAAGCACTTCTACAGGAATATCACAGAATCCTTCTTTCCTTTTAAAAATAAATTTTAAAATCCCAATGAGTAGGAAAATAGATGATAATTGGACGCTTTTAGTGGAAATCTTGCTACTGTAAAACTAAATTGTACACCATTGTAGCAGATTGCAATTCTGCACCATAGTTCAGCTAGCATTTGCATAAAGCACACAGAATTGGAAATGTGTGTAAAGTAAGAGTTTCTTCTTTTTCTTAATGGGACGAGAGGAGGAAAACATCCTAAAATATTTTTTATCAGAAGCAGTAATCTTAAATCATCTGAATCTAAAATTAAAATCTGTCCTGGTTCTGGCCAGGGAGTACTAAATTGAAGAATACCATTCCTAAAGCATGAAAAAATCCTACAAGCCAGTGGGAAGGAAGAGAGATTATGAAAGACACAGAACAAAATCTGAAGCACTAGGGAATCAGAATAGTGAAAATTGGATGTCTCTATGTTGTATAAATCTTTGCAGATTTGTTTCCATTTCTGGAACTGCAGAGAATGCCTTGACTGCAGACAACGATAAAGAGCAATGTAACTTCAGAAGGCATGTGGTTCACCACCTACCACGGGAAAGCTTGGTATCAGTACAGCAAAAAAAGATATTTCAATTGTGTTTTGGAATAGGACATTCTGTTCTGTGATATGGTGCTGTGAAATCATGGTATCATCATAATCTGGGCTGGTGTTTAGTCTGCACTCTGCTGAAGGCTCCTTTCTGTGAGAGAGAATTCAAAACAAGCAGCTCCTGTAATTTTGTGTGCTTAAACAAAACAAGCAACACTTGCATTGTGGTTCATTGCTGTACAGAATGAATCCCTGGGAACCCAGGGTTATCAAAATGTCTGCTGTGTTAAATATTCACGTCTATGATCTTAATGCCCAAGCCATTAGCAGCCATGGGAATTTCAGGTAGATACTCCAGAGTAACATATGTTGTTTAGTTGTTTGTCTGCCTTTAAATGGCAAAGTTGAAGAGCATGAAGGATTCCAAAAACAGGGACACATAAATCAGGGACAAGTTGTGGATCACATCCACGTGTGTTCTGAGCGTCACCGCTGGTGATCTGAGGAATGGAGTGTAAAATCCAATACATCTGTGACAGTTGGGTTTTTTGGGGGGACAGGGGAGTGGGAAAAAGTGAAGGAGCAACGACAGAGAACCTCTATGAAATGTGTGTCGTTATATAGACGTATCACAGTGTCATGGTGCTGTGGGCATGTCTTCACTTTAATAGGATTTGAGACAGGAATGGCATCAGGGCTTGTGGCAGGTACACTTAGACTTCTTCCTTCCGTATGTTTTCCAGGCACTTTTTAGAGTCAGTAGAGATTGTAGGTGTTTCCTGCAATTCAATTAAAGTTTTTTACATTTTCTTCCTCATTGCGTACAGTCAGGGTAATTCTGAGGTGCTTTCTACCTGCAGTTGCTTAGCCTGGCACAAAGAAAATGCTATAGTAGTATGCAGAAAAAGAGAAGAAAAGATTTAATCAATTTACTGGATAAATGCTGTCTTCCATTAGTTGAAACAATTACGAGAGCAATTAAATGCCCACATGTCCATGGCCAGTGTAGAGTCTTGTCTGTCTTTCCAGTTCTTCCCTTTGGGATTCCAAAATTTATGCTGGGCTTTGTCAATTAATACCTTTCTAGTGAGCATGACAATTAGAATTGTTATTTCAAGAGAGAATGTCTCATAGCTGTACATTGTTAATTCTCCTATCCCAAATGATCTCCCAAAGGGAACATGAAGTTACAGGTGCACATCCATGACTGGAGAACAAACACTTAAGTATGTTAACTTTAAAAAAATGAAAGAAAGGCATGAGAAATCCGTAAGAGATGGCATTCACGTTGCTTGTTGAGTTAACTGTTTCCCAAAGTCTTCACAAAACCTTTGATATTATTCAGTATGTCTGCTAGCACAGACAGGGCTGCAAAATTAAGTACTTAAAAGTTAAAAAGTGACCAGATGACCTTAAACTGTCATCAGTGTTTGTGTTCTTTTCACAGATTTTGATAAATTGTACTTCTGAACTTTGCCTACAAGTATTGTATGCTTCAGGTATACTATAGAGGAATGCTTCATCCTTATCAAATCTGGAAGGGTGACTTTAATCCATAGCCTAATTCTAGGATAAACTTTCTCAAAAATGCACATAAATAAATCTAAGGAAAATCCATGAAGAGTGGACTTCTTCTACAGCACGATTTTAGCTGTAATTAAGTAGTAAAGCACAGGAAAACCTTTCTGGTGTTTGATAAAAGACTTGATGTTTAGCAGACTGATTATTTTTGTGTATTGCTGTTTGCCAATAATACTATGTTCAATTTTTAGTTCACCAAAGCTGGATAAGAGACTGTGGTGCTAATTTGAGTTGAGTATTACTTGAATCATCAAAGCTGTTCTAAAACCAAATGAAGCTCAACAAATGGCTTAGTCTTGCTTATATATGGAGCAGGGAGGAGTGAGAGAAAACCTATCCACCTAATTGTGAGTTCACTGTTCTCTTGCACAACTGCACATCAGGATGGAAAGCTTTAATTAATTTGCTAACCTGTCCTTTCAGTTATGGGGGAAAATGAGCTGCATGCAAATCCCTGAAGCAGTATGTAGCATGAATGATTTACCCAAAGAATAACTCTGGTTCTACAGTCTACACACTGACAAAACTCCCAGTGCTGGGTATTGCTGCTTATGGAATCACACTGCCTTTTGTGCAGCAACATGTGGTAATTTTCTTCAGCTCTACTGTTAAACTTAGTTACCAAACAAAACAATAAATAATTTCTTCATGTTGTGGTTTAGGAATGGTGCTCCCCAATGTAGTGCTCCCACTGAAACACTCCAAACCCTGTGCTGCAGTACAGCAAGAACGCAATCCCTGCTCTGAAACAGAACGTCATGAGGAGCACTTGTGGGAATATGTACAGGGTTAGGTACCGCAGCCACATGAACAGACCAAGCAACTTTGTGGCCAGTGGGTCCATAGCTAATACAACGAGTGTTTAGACCAGATTTCTTTTCAACCTGCTCTGGTCAGACCTGTTGCTATCTCAGCCCTTTGAGCCCTGCATCAGGCACCAAATAAGGCTGTTGTGGTTTAGGAATGGTATTCTCCAATTTAGTGCTCCCACTGAAACACTCCTAACCACATGCCCCTTGCTCACTCCCTGTCTCTCTCCTGCTGAGGTGGAATGGAGAGGAGAATTGGAGGCAGGAAAAGCAAAGATCGCTGGTTGAGATAAAAACAATTTACTGAAAGCAATGAAATAAGAAACAAGCAGTAACAGCAACAATTTTAATAACAAAGTGTACAAGATGGGTGAACGATTCACATGTGAGTGCTCACCACAGCTTCTCTGGTTGCCAAAACTAGAACAGTTTCATTGACAAGAAGATACTTTGGCTATCGTGGATTTTTATTTCCATTTTAAAATCTTTTCACATTTTTTTAGTTTTACCAACATTAGTAATGAAATAACAGACCAAGAGAAAAATGACTGTGACTACTGAATGTAATTATAAGGGTTTTGCATACATTTTCCCACTCAGATCTCCGCAGATCTGAGACATCTGGCAGAAGATAACCTGAAGGGGACATCCCTGTCACCTTATGCACTCTATCAAAATTGTCATGTGCTTAAATTACATGTGGGTTTTTTATTTTCATAAACTTTTATGTTATGATGTGTGGATGGTTTTGAGACTGTTTTCCATAGGAGGAGTTTGTTCATATAGAGTTGTCTTGCAGATGTGATAAATGCTGCCTGTGTCTTAAAAGCACAGATAAATGCTGAGGAAGAAAATGAACTAAATCAGGTGATTGGATCATCTGCTCAGGCATGTAAGTTAATTGAACTGCCTTTAAAAAAACTGTGAAAGCAGTTCTCAATCAAGTCACTCCACCAGCAGCAGAACAAATAGACCCTGGTTTCTTACAGATTTGCCTGAGTATCTGGAGTTTTTGGTGTCTAGGAAGATGTGAGATCCAGCTGATGCCTTTTTGCAGACAGGATGACTTCAACACTGCTGCTGTGTGGGCATTTTTGCCTGTCTAGTAAGGCTAGAAGAAAAGTTACAGCCTTTTTCTCTGTTGAGGTGTTGAGACTTTCCCTTCTCAGCTTAACTACCTAGTACCATAATGCTTGATGAAAATCACTGTCTTTGAGGAAATTAGTTTATTGATTCAGAAATTACTGGTAAGAGAGAGAGAGATAAGGATCATTTCTTTGGGATGCCTTGGTATAAAAAGTTATAAGGTAGAAAAGATCAGAGATAATTATTTTTAGTGCAGTCTTACAAAAGAATTCTGGTTTTCTTCATTCCTTTATAAGATAAGGAAGTTCAAAATGATTAAGCCTGGTTCGGGCTTGTTTTTTGTTTGGTGTTTTGTTTTTTTTTGTTCTAGGTTTTGGTTCTGGTCTTTTTTTAAATTGGAAATCACCTTTAAAATACATTGCTTTGCATACACTGGAAGCTATAATATCCATCAGGATATGCTTGTGATGTGAAAATTGTGTGCTTTCATTCTTTTCACAAGGTGAAGGAAAATGGCTTTTCTTTTTCTAAGTGTGACACAGGCATTTCTCCTTGCCTGTTTCTTTGGAAAGCTTCTTCCTTACCTGTCTTGAGCATTTTCCACTTTCTTAGTAAATATTCAAAGAACTGTAATTGAACTGTGCTGCTGAATCTGTCCCAAATCACAAAAAAACCCCTCTTTAAGTGCTTCTGAATGTTTCTCAAAGCACGTAGCTCTGAACCAAAATCAGTGCAAGGAAATGTACAATAGGGAGAGGGAAAGCCAGGGAAATAACAGCTCTCACTTTGTATAAAGTAAATTAATTAGCATAATATGTAAGATAAGAAGGAAAGTCAAATTCTTCCCTTTGACACTGGAACCTCAGGATAGAAACATCCTAAGGAGGAACTTTGTCTCAATTCATGCTGATAATTAACACTCAAATTTTGCTGTTTCTTAGACACTTATCTCCCTCAGTCTTGCATTAATCTTTCACTGAAATTTTGCTTCAATTGGATTTTTAAGAAGAAAGAGAGAATAAAAAACATTTCTCTTTTTTTTTTTTTAGTTATAGTGTATCTGAATTGGCAACTATTATGCTACAGAAAACCCAATCTCAGTAATATGAATAACTGAATGAAGGCATTCTTAACACTGCTGAACTTAATTGTCATGTAAGAGCCTAATGTTAGCCAGTTCCAATTTCTCCATCAAGCAAAAAGGATATATGCAGCTTTGTGTGGGAAGAGAATATAGAAACAGCCTAATTTATCTTGCAGTAGGAAAACCTGACTAGAAGTTGATTATGTCAGTCAATGCTAATGTTTCTGTTTCTGAAGACTAACTGTGAACAAAAAATGATAATGCAGAACCTTATTTGAAATCCAGTTTCCCTTCGTTCCCCCTTCATTCTTTCAAAAGGGATGCTGTGCTGCGGACCTGTACTAAGTTTACTTCAACAGCTGGATGCAGTGATTCACATTACATGGAGAGGTAACAGGCTCCAGGATATTTCATCCATACATGATTCATAGGATTATATCCATTCTGGCTTCTTGATAGCATGTGACGTATAGGGAGCACTCCTGTGAAATCCTCTTTACAATTGCTGGAGAGTAGCATGAGCTGCTGCTTCCAGCCAATCCCATCTCCTGCCTGTCAGCTCTCCATTCCTTTCATCTCTAAACCCAAATTTTCCCAGCGTCTCTTAAATGGTGAGTGCATCCAAGAAACAGTTTTTCTCAGTAAGAATTCCAGTGATAATTTGTAGTGACTTGTCTTGATTGAAAGGAGTTGAGGGAAATAACAGTCTTAGCATTTTCTTCACTATTTCAAATATTAGCAGGGGAATTTTAAAGATGGTGTGCACTGGATCAGTACTTTATGTAGACCTAAGCCACGTGCTCTTCGGTGCACATTAGTATCATTATGTTAGATGTAAAATGTTTCCATGACATGGAGATAGATAATGGGGCAGTCTTGCTCAATTTCCTGACAGGACACAAAATCAATAAAGGTGTATGAGAATCAAAACTATAATTATATACATGAGGGTTTTCTTCAGGCCCAGTCAAGTACGTGAGAGCCCATACTAATTCTGTTCCTGCTGTAAGCCTATTCTGTATCTATGTGCTCTCTATTCCTTGGCCTCCAGATCTATCAGTTTGTTTCTTTTCATAAAATTGACTCTGAATTTTTTGATAGACAGCTAGCAAATATGCAAGTCTGCAAAATTACACATTACAGCTGAATGCAGATGGCTTTTTTAGGTTTCTTTTTATCCAAGATTTATATTTTGAAACAAAGTTGATGTCCCTGCCATTTCTTATCATCATGAATGGTCCACAAATGACATTGTAAAATACTTCTGCATCACAAAACCGAATGTGTCAGTTTTCATATTTTTCGCTCGATATCAGAAAGCATTTATGTTGCCATGTTTTCTACGTATTTACCATGTTGGCATAATCCTATTAATCCCATGACACAGATGTGAGCACCTTGGATCAATATAAACTGTACTTTTTTTCTTTTTTTCATATCAAGCTGTGCAAAATGAAAATCAAGAGACTGAAAAAAAAAGCAGTGGGGGGCTTTTGACAGACAAGTAAAAGAAAGCATTTTTAGGTGATTCATTTGTACCAAAAGAAGCCAAAACTTGGTGTACAATTACAAGCAATCATCTGAGTTTTTTCCCCAACAAATAAAGGGCTTGCTCTCAAAGATGACAGACTCATGCCTCACAATTAAAAGAAAATAATCTACTTTCATCCTTAGATAATTTTGTCTTGGTTGTTAGTCATGTTTCTAATGTAGTTGGTAGAACCCTCTGTCTTGTCAACTTTCAAAACCTTTTAATACTGTAGAAAAGCAGCTGACTGTTTCTGGCAGTAGGTAACTGAGTATTTGACCTGTATTATCTTTACTGTACTCTTTGCATTAAAAAAGCTGATTTTCATTTAGTTGCTGAGGAATTCCAGATGCAGAGCTTTGACATGGTGAATGTCTTTAAAGAAAGAATGTCTCCAAGTTCAGGGTTTGGTTCTTTACTTCCACCTACCAAAGCAGGCAAGACTTTCTTGCCAATCCTCATATAACTGTTTTTCAGACATGCATCAACTACTTTCCACAAGCAAAAAGTGCTGAGTAAATTCTTGATTGGAACTACTTTTTCTTAAAGGAATGAAAAATTTAGAATTTTTCCATAGGGAATTCAAAATAGAGGTTTTAATTTTAAGCAAAACTCATAGTCTCAAGTATTATCATGGGAGGAAGCAAGAAAACTTGTCAGACTCACTTCTCTGAAGCTGCCCATTGTGACAACTGTTTTTTCTCAGGCTTGGAATATGTGTAAAGCAAACAAATGACATGGAATATTGTTCAGCTTGTAGACTTTGAAGCTGTCACAGGCGTATGCTTGAGTGAGACCTTAAGAACACAAAGAACAGCAGGGGATCTCCTCCTAGGCTTTTTATTTCTCTCACAACACCTGCTGCTAACGCCATCAAGTTCAATCCAGAGTAAATTGTTGTGGAAGAGGCACTCTTTTGCCTCTTTTTAGCAGGATCCCAGAAGCTCAGGCTGTCTTGGCAACAAAAATAATCCAGATGTAGGTGGGATGGCTCAAGAACAAGGTGGTTATATGTCTAGGTGCTATGCTGAGTTTGGAGGAGTTTGCAATACCAAATAGGAAGAAAATGAGAGCTGAAATCCTTGTTTAAAAATGAAGTGTGATTTCTAAACTTTCTTTCAAATATGTTTGAGTTGAATCTCATATTTCCCAACAGATATGGGGATCTTATGGCATATTTATATATAGACTTGCAGTTCTGGTTTTGTGTTACCACCAGAGATGAGGTTGCTGCAAACAGTGTTGGCAGAGAACAGGGATGTAAAAGGGAGAAGGCTCCTTTTCAGAAATTTAACCAAAATGAAGTAAAGCTGAGCAATTCTAATGAAGAGAATTTGTCAGAAGACTTGTAGAATTTTTATATTTCTTGGAATGGTGTTAGCAGGAAAGCTGTCTTAGATGATTCTAGAGCTTTCTCTGGTTTCCTCTCTCTTCTGTGGAACTCATCGCTACTAAAGCTTTGCTAAAGGAGTTATTTAAAATAGGTTCTGACTAAGGAACAGACAAAGCTGAGACCCTTTTAAGAATATTTAATGTTTAACAAGCCATGCTTAGCATATGCCTTATTTGTGGATTATAACTTGTATTTTATTTTTGCCCATGGTCTACGAATTTTTTGTGGATTTGTCACCAGTGAAGATGTACATCATTGCACACTTAAGTCCAGTGGCTGGTGGCACTGCTTTGTTGTAGAGATCCTGATGGTTACTCCATAATAAAAATCTGTGTTTTGTCAGCACTGGGTATGTAAAGGTACCTTTGTTGGATTGTGGAAACTCAACTTTTATGTAGCTTAGTTTATCTCTGTCTTCTTTGCTTTGCAATGCTATGAAAGCCAGCGTGCCTGGAGGGGGGAACACATACCTTTGTCTGTATCTATTCTTTTTTCAGGGCCTTTTATTCAGGTACACAGTGCTATTGTTGTCTCAGTCACACCTTTGTTCCCTTTGGGCTTACTATGCAAATAATTATAAGAATGGGGCTTATAGTTGATGTGAAGTGTATTCTTCCAAGTAGTTAATTGTTAAAAAGAATTCAGGATGAGCAACATAAAATCCAGCATAATTCTGAATGAGAGTACCTACACGAGGATTTAGTGGTTTAAGTATTTTATTAGATTAATTTGGATTTCTGAGTGTACTTAGGTAATTGAGCTTTCCGACATATGCTATGAAATAATTTCCTGCTGGTTTCAGTACTGTGGAGCTTTGTAAATTGAAGATGTTTATACTTGTTATTTCTTCTGCCTCTTAACCACACTACCAAGTAAATTTTGGTACTGCTGCTACTTCTCTACTCACTCCCATGTAATATTTCTTAGCCACTGTATTTTAGTGGTCAGAGATATTAATAAGCTCCAACAATTTTGGTTGCCTCAAAACTTGTCTTAATGCTTCAAGTTTCTCTGAAGTTGTGTTACTTTATCAGAATGCTGTAAGTTTGCCACTGCAACAACTCAGCTGGGGTGTAAATGCTTTGACTGTATGGAAAAGTTGCTTTTATAAAATTTCTCTCTATTCAGATGCTGTTGGGTAGCACCTAGGACTGTTGTTGAACAGATACGCTCGCTGATTTGTGGTGGTTGTTTTCAGTTGGTGTTGACATGGCACAAAGGCTGATGAAACATGAAAAATGAGGTCTTTTTTTGTGCTTCTTGTTCTTTTGGGTGCCAGTGCCCAAGGTAATGATTGGTAGGTTTCTAGAGGTTCAGCCAATTGTTTGGCTGTGATTCAAGGACTTCAGCGATGTGTTTTGGAAACACATTTCTATAGCAAGCATGTGCTAAAAACAATCTCTTTCCCAGTGCTGAGGCAGGGAAAGGAAACGAGTCACAGTGGCTTATTCTACATGATCTATTTACATGTAAATTCTACCGTGCTGGTTCATATATAGGACTGCTCAGAGAGGCATCTTTTGGCTTCTTTTTAAAAAACCGACACAATTTCCCAAAGAATAGGGCTGTTTTGTTTGCTTGTGCTCTGTATATGCTTATGAAGGAACCAATGTACACATTCTATTTCCTGACAGCCAGGGCAGGTTCTCCCCAAAGAGGCAAGCAGCTGAGCTAAAGACTGTAGCTGACACGGGAGAGTCGCTGATGTGACAGTACCGTGGCTGTTGATGACAGGTTTACCGCTGTTCTTGCTGCCCTGAAGGATTTTCTGCTGAAGGTAGGAATACAGTGCAGGCAGTGAGAATTAAGAGGGCTGCTGGTTCAGGTTGCTGGCTTTGCTTGTAATACTGCTTGGCATAGCTTGTAAGGAGATCTTTTGTATAACGTGAAGTTTGTCTCTGTCAGCTCAGCTGCAACTCCCTTGTCTCTGACTGCGGTTCTTTATTTGGTATATGAAGAACAGAGATTTGAATTATGGGGGCGGGGGGGAAGGGAGGGATGCAGGGCCTGGGGCAGGTGGAGAGAACTTCACTGTGCCAGCAACAAGGAATTATTATCCAGGTTTAATAATGTGAAACATTAGAGAAATGGTCACTGCGTCATGTTCTAGAGAAAGGAGAAAAGGGTTGGCTGAAACATTTTTGAGCCACCAGATATATATTCAAAGTGCCTTTAAAACGTTGACTCCAATGCTCATTTTCTCCAGACCTTAAAATGTGGCTGTGTATGGGGGTTGGATGGGAGTGCTGGTTTGACTCACGGAAGCAAAGGTTTATCTGTAAGCAGTGCTTTTTTTTTGGTGAGCTATAATTTTCAAACATTAATCCTTGAGGGACTGCCAGTGGAGAATTTGTTCAAAAACCTTGGAGCAAAAGCTTTAAATGAATTGCAAAAAGAAGGAAGCCTTTTGATGTTTAAAGAAGTTTGTCAACATGCTCTCAATGTGTCAGGATGTGTGTCTCTTCCCCTCACCCTGCCTGTTGTTGAATGTCCTGTTTCTTGATCTTGTGAAATAAAGCTGGGCTGTGCCTAGGACTGGGAATAAACTTGGTTCTTCCTCAACCTTTTCCTCTTACATCTTGGGGATGAAAGACATTTGTTTTTGTAAAAAGGTATATTCACATAAGAACAAAGAAGAAAACCTAAAAAATGAAACAAATCCTATGATAGCAGCTTTTGTGAATGAAAAGTGGATTTGTCACCAGCAAAAAGTGGTTAAAGGAATAACCAAGAATAAACTCTTTTTGTTGAGCCTGGTGAGAGATGCCAAAAAAGAAGCTGGAGATGAAGGGAGGAATATGAATAAAACTTATTTTATGTTACATTTCAAGTCATGTCAAGTTACATGTCAAGTTAAACCACCTATGACACTGAATGCAACTCATCAGTTTGAGTGTTGTAACAGACCAAACAGCAAAGCTACACTTGGGAGAGACAATATTCTAAATGGTGTTTGCAAGGACAGTCCCTTAAGCTCACAAGTTTTACACACATGCACACAGCTATCCAAGTGTGCTACTATGGGCTACTTGTTCATGAGCAACCAGGAAGTCGCTTTTCATGTTCTTTTTTTCCCTGTTCTGCTGGTAGTGTCACCTGACAAAGCCTCTAGTCCTGCAGTGGCCTCTTCTCCTGACAAGCTTTGACCATGGCATGGTACAAATGCTTCCACTAAACTGAGCCAGACCCTTTGATCTCATAGAGCGGACCCAGGTCCTGCTGCTTTTGGTGGAGGCAGTCCTTACTCATATTAGTCCTTGGGCTCCTCTGAGCTGTGGCATCTAGGTTTGCCATACACTTGTGTCTATTCCCTAGTTCTTCTTTTTCCCTGGAAAACTGCAGGTTACTTTTGTGTTGAAGGAGACTGCATAGACACTCACCTACATGTTCTGCTTTTCACACAAGCCCTATTTTGTTGGTGTAGATTACTCCCTTAGCCCTATTTCTCATCCCCTTCAGCTTCTCAAAGTGGCCGTGAGCCACATGTTCAGGGGTGTTATGGACTGAAAAACTATTGTTACCAGAATATGAATATCTATTTATAAAAGAATTAAAGACAGTTGGATGCCCAAAACATTTGAATTTCAATTGGAAATATTCAGTCTCGTTAACTGAATGTAATGTTTTGCCAGCTTTCTTTTAAATGACATAATGATAAAAGAACTCAACCTGTTTTCAAATGGCTGCATATTAATAGCTTTGAGCAGGTGCTGTGGAAATCAAGGGAATCTATGAAATTTCAGAATGCCCCCTCCCCCTATTGAAAGCTTATTTCTAAAAAGTGCACATGTCTTTAGTCTGGTGTAGCAAATGTG
Organism: Aleadryas rufinucha; assembly: GCA_013397815.1. Taxonomy (NCBI): domain Eukaryota; kingdom Metazoa; phylum Chordata; class Aves; order Passeriformes; genus Aleadryas; species Aleadryas rufinucha. The sequence goes on along the minus strand of VZTH01008944.1, from coordinate 101,851 downwards.
TGAGACTATGATCTGTTTGTACTTCTGCTGTTTTGAGATTGGTATTTTTGTAAGGATTCATCTTGCATCTGTCTCAAGTGGAAATTCCACAAAAGCTTAGTCAAAGCACCTCTAAAACATACCATTTTAGGGTCCCCAAAGTGCAAAAGCAGTTAGCATAAAGCTTCCAGGAAGAAAAACACCAAACAACAAGAAAAAGCCCTAAACTCTCTGAAATGTCTTTTGTCACCTGACCTGCAATTGCTCCAAAAAGCTGGCACAGAAAACTACAAAACTGTATTTCATCTGCAGTTACAGACTGATAGATATTCTTTGTGGCTGACAGTAGGCAGTGAGGCATAGTTCTTTTTTTTTTCCCTATGGCTGTTTAGCATAGTAAGTAAATTTAGGTCAAACTCTCAATCATTTGACCATATGCCTGGAGATGTAATACATTTTGTCTAATAGCCAGGGGAAACAGTCATTTAACCAAGTAACTCTTTCATTGCTTTAAGTGACTAATTTGATAGACAAGGCACAGTTCACAGGAAAACAATAGATCCTACAATGGGATGTTCTTAGCTTGACCTTTCTGCCCAGCTGGATACCAGTGGGGCCTGTTAGCATGGAGATGTTTGCCAGCTCGAGGGAAGGGTTTCAGCATCATATCTATAATACACTTACATCATGCAGCGCATTGCGTCATGTGTCTCCTACAAATAACTTGCCTCTTTTTCTGCCACAAAGTTGCTGAAGCAGAGTACAAAGGAAGAGCACTTAGTTAAAAGAAAGGCAAACAGTTTGCTTTATCTTTAGTTTCAGAAGAGCAGGGGCTTGTATATTTTTCACCCTTCTTGATCCTGAAGACCGAATTCAGCACTTTATTGCACAGCTAAAACAGCAGGTGGATTTAAAATGAAGGGACAGCTGTACGGATGAGCTGCTGTATAAGCAGATTATAAAATATGCAGTTTATAGAGGTGGAACTTATCTACCCTCAGTAAGAAACTCTCTGCTGGTTGTTATTTGACAAGTTCAGCCATCATCTCTTGAAGATAAATCTTGGTATTGCCATTGTAGCTCTGACTAATTCCACATTGGCCTCTTTATCATCATGGTTTTGACTCTTTGGAAAGGTTTAGTTTATAACGGAAATATATTTTGCTGGTCTACTTTAATCATTATAAACCACCTATACTTGTAGTTTAATGCTGTCAACTGAGCATTTCTAATTATTCAGTACATCATGTTCTTCTCCTGTGACACAATTCCTTTCTGTTTGGTGATGACCCAGGAAAGAGAATCTGCATTTATATCTAAACAGAAAACCACTAGAATGATTGCTAAATCGGGTACTTTCATATTCAGATTTAACTGAAAAAAGACTTTCCACTGCAATTTTTAATTCAAATTGGAAAGTAAGGCTGCACAGCTAGCTTTGCAAATTGTTGTAGACATTTGTTCAGGCAGAACAAGCGTGCATCCTTGCTGTTGTAGCACCACACCTTTTATACCAGGCTCTCATTGAGGCGCCACCTTGAGGGAAGGTCTTTATTGTACCTTCATCTGGGATGAAAGTTTGCAGCAATTACCTTTCATTCTCTTCTTTCTTTAGAGCAAGTATGTGCAGGATTTTGTCGAGTACATACCAGCCAACAAGCATATTTAAAATGATGAGTCCCAAGGAGTGGAAAAAAATTTAATGTATACAATTCAGCTTCCAAAAATCTTTGTTTCCAAACTTGAAATTTATTTCACTGTTAATCATATCCCTTTCTTTTACTGCACTTTCACTTCACACAGGTTCTTAATGCTGTTGCTTTAAAAAACTTATATTATGCTTTTTTTTTTTTTTATTCATGAAGGTGTCATGATCCTATGTGTTAATTTGCCCATGGTTCCAAGTTGTGTGTTAGATTGTCTGTTATATCTTCCTGCCTGGTCAAATCCAAGAAGTTGAGCAAATGGGATGTTCTGTACAAGTGACTGCTGGGCAAGTGTGATTTGTATGTGCTATGCACCTCTGAAAATAAGGGAACTTTTTTGTTTAGGCACCAGAATGGATTTCTTTCTTTCTTTCTTTCTTTCGTTCTTTCATTCTTTCATTCTTTCGTTCTTTCATTCTTTCTTCTTTTGTTCTTTCTAGAAATTAAGTGTCCGGCTCTGTTTCTGATACACTTTGGGAACAGTTTTACATGCAGGCTTCCCTGGAGAGCCTTCTCTCTCAGTTTTCCTATTATTAACGTCCAAATCACTGCTCTTGGAAGTGAGAATGGAGCCAATTTTATGATTTCTCACCAGGGTCCTCTTAGTCTTCTCCCAGCTAGGGAGAACAAACGGGCCTTTTAGTGTGCCCTAAAAGTCAATAAAGTAGAACTAGTTTGTGGGGGGTGGGGGGGCAAGTCCCCAAACTGGGGGGTTGACAGCACAGAGGGCACATCTGCCTCTTAGTGGTATTCCTGCCCTAGAGCTCAGCTGTTCATGGTTTGGTACAAAGAAGTTGTTGTTTGGTTTGGTTTTTATAGATGCATGCTTTTCCCAAATACTTTAAGGCAAATTTCCCAAATACTTGGATAATTTAATTGGCAAAAATAAGTGCCTTAAATGCCAAGGCCAGAAGAGGTTAAAAAAAGGATCAAAAACGTGTTTGAAAAGAAATGGGATGCTGATGCTACCTCACTTTGAAGGTGGCTTTTGAACTGGGCATGTAGTAGTTCATCTGCAAGGGAGAAACTATAGCTGAGAGCTGCAAGACGTAACCTCTGCCAATCTAATGGCAGAGAAAAATGCTGATTAGATTCTAGCTGTTAATATCTTTCTGGTTTAGGGCAGAAATTCACTGGCTCCTTCTTTTCTATCTTGTAGATGCAAGTTTAAAATTCAATACAATATCACAATTTTTTTCCATTTTGTAATTTATTAAGTTTCTATGTACAAAGTTGTGAGAATTAAAGAGCAAAGGAAATAAATGCGCAAAAATTTGTTAGTTTGGGATGTTACTGGAGGAAAAGGGAAAAAGGAGTTGTTCTGATTTTTGAGTGTGAAAATAAAGCAATATTCTTATATCTTTAAAGGAGGTGAAAGAGAGAGAAAGGCAGTAAAGTAGCTTAACAATAAAGACCATGTCTAAAGCAAATGTGTTTACTCTTAACAACTGAGATTGATTAGGCAAGAGTAAATGACTTTGTTGCTTTACAAGCAAACAATGATAAGAACGTACATCTGCTTCAAAATGGCATGATTACAGCTCTGGTGTGAGACGGATTTCCTCTGAGCTCTGGGAGTTATCAGATCAGGCCTTGAGGATGCTGCTGAGAGCACAAGAACACGTCGGGGCAGGACAGGCTTGTCTTAGGCAAACAGATGTCAACTGACTTTGTAAAACAAGGCTGCTCCAATTTGTGTGCCTGGCCAATGGTACCACAAGGGTTCTGCCTCACTTCTGGGGTGAATCGTTTTGAGGTGAGGTGTGTTTGGTTTTTGTTTTCCTTTTGAAAGAGAATTTCCTTCTATGCTTGCTTCCTAATAATGTCAGAAGTGATAAGTTAACAAGCTCTGGGGCTTAAGAACTCTTTCATTTCCTTTAAGTGGGAGTAACAGAGATGTTACACCCATACCACATACACAAAAGATACTTGCATCGTATTATATTAACATAAAGTTTTAGATGTCTCTTAAGAGCTAAGACAAAAGGCCTTGGTTGCATCACCCAATTTTGTGTTGAAGTACATCTGCATTGAGATATCCTTTTCCTTCTACACAGGGTGTATATTTTCTCCTGAAAATTAATTAGAAATTACAAGTTCTCAAGTATGGTTGTAACACTGGGGTTTGAATTTGCAGAAATAGAGGATTTCCACAGAGTAAACCCCATTTCTACCAGCAGCAATAATGTGTTTTCAGGCTTTGCCTACCTGTGATAGATGAACCACCTACTGTGAAATCCCGAGGGAGGCAGACTGTTACTGTGGGGCATTTAAGGACAGGGTTCACTGTACTCGTTTGTTCATGACTGACTATCTGGTTTGTTTAGTGATAAGACTAAGACTCTCTGTAGACTAGAAACTGTCTCTACTAGTGAATAAACAAAAGAAAACCATTTCTGGCAGTCAAGACAGAGCCATAATGTTCCAGATGGCTCACAGTATTTGAAATAACTCTAATATTAAATAGATACAGTCTTTCAAAAACTACAAGTGCCTTGTAGGGCTTTTTATTCCCTTTTTTTTTTCTTTTTTTTTTTTTTTTTTTTTAAATTTCAGGATTATTTGACGAAGACCATTGCTGGGGGGAAAATGGTGAAAAATGTGGCATTGACACCCAAAGTTTAGGAGTCTGCAGAATAAACCAGACTTTGTGATAGTCTCATCACCGGAAGAAACGGCACAGTTCTGATGTTCGTAAATGATACAGGCTTGTCTTTGTGTCTGTGTGCTTCTCTTACAGTCCCATACCTTTTCCTGTGTGGTGTTCTAAACGATTTTTCAGAAGGAGCTCAGTAGAAATGCAGCATCTTAAGATAAAAAGACTGCATTTTGCCAGATAGAGTCTTCCTAAGTTTCAATTGTAAATCTGCATTTTCTCTTTAACAGTTATTCAACAAAAAAGACAAAGAGATTAGGAACATGATGCAGATGACTGGGCAAGTTACAATAATAGTAGTAAAGTCCCAAGCAGTGCTGGAAGCAATGTATTTGCAAAGAAATGTATAGATCCCAAATTAGGAGAGGGTAAGCAAATGGGAGGGTGCAGGAGGGCCAAAAGGTTAATTTGACTGATTCTTTAATTTTCCTTCAGATTCCTGGGACTCACTTAGGTCAATGGAGAAGGTGTATTATTTAAAGTGAGCTGTTGGGAAAAGGTATTAGAACTATGGTCAGTCTCTCCTTGGCTTTCAACAGAACTTGGAAAATACTGGTTTGAATTGAATTGTAGCTAGAAATAGATTCTATCAAAAATTAACTTACCAAATTTGAGTGAACATGAGTCTAAATTCTCAACAAAATAATTAGGCAGGACTCACTTAGCATATTTTGGCCTGTACTGTGCTGGTTATGTACACTACATTAGACCCCCATATGATGATGAGATGGGGATACCAGGCCACAGCTACTTTAGTTGATTGCACGAATACCATGATTTATCGACATGAAAAGTAGGAATGACTACAGCTTAGTGAACTGCAGTTAAAAAACTCCCTGTGGGACCAATATCAGTTGGAACTGACCTCGGGTGCAGTTACAGTATCTCAAGGACACTGAAATTTATGTGAGCTTTTCAGCTTTATTAAGAGAATGATTTTTTGTGTGTGTGTGTTCTTATTAGCTGCTGAATTGAAACTCTGTTTTCATTTTCCAGAGGCTCCTAAGTCCACAAGAAGAGCAGTAGTACTTTGCAATTAAAGGTTTTCTCAGGTGTGCCGTGCACAAGAGCTATAGCCAATAATGTAGTTTGGGAGGATTTGTACTTGGCAGGTAAATTCTATGGGGATGGTCCTTCTTTACTATTTTTCCAGAACCCTGTGCCCTTGGAAAGCTTTGGAGCATTTACATATGCGAATGCGGTGTGACTATGTAGGTCAAACACTGCACGTGACCCTTCCTAGTTCAACACCACGAAACTGAGGCTTAGATTTCACAGTCCTTAGTGATTGATTTTAATTTTTTTCATAATGCAACTTTAATATGCTTTTTTTCCCCCCACAAAAGGTGAAATAATCTTAATTTGTGTCTAAAATATGTATAACACATGCAATGATTTTACAATTTAATTACACTGCTTTATACATTCTCTTCAACCCTGATTCCAAGAACAAAGTGAAAAACTAACTTGCTCCATCCCCCTCTCCCAAACAATTGCAGGCATTCTTTTTTATTCTGAAAGCATGGGAAGTCTAAGAAATGGATACCATATTTATCCAATGACCAGTACAAAGGGAGTGTAATCCTTAATTTTAGGCTTTAGCTATTTTCAATAGAAACCATGATTTTTATGTCAGGTTCTGTGGCTATTTAATCCTTAGACTATGAAGTTAAACAAGCATTTAGACACCTGTGGTGATGGGGAGGAGGGATGTTTCCTGGCTAGGCAATGGGTGTAGTTCATTTAGTGCTGGGTAAAAACATCTGTAAATGTCATCTACTGGCTTGTCCAGATATAAGTACAAGAAAATAATTACCAGTTTGTAAATAAAAACAGAAGAGAGAAAATACCTGGCCAAGGTTTAGAACAGTAATGGGAAGACTAAAAATGTGTCTAAACCCATCAGCTGGGCTTTAAATAAGAGTATGGTTTTAAAGTGAAGCTCTTGATTGTCCCAATTTACTGCATATGTATTCACTTCTCAAAGGGATCTAGAAACAACTAGATTCCTCTAGGAGGGATCTGACCTGGAAGTTCAGGTCCAAATATGTTTCAGTGTTGGAGTTTGTTGGGCTCCATCCTTCAGCTTGGGGTTTGCCACCATTAGGTTATCTTGGAAGACTAAATACAGAAGGGTCAAGATGAGGATCTCAAATGCTGATGGCTCTCACAACATCCTGAAGAAACCCTCCTGATTTATCTGTACCTATTTGGAATTGAAATCCTTTTCCTTCTGTAACTGTCCATCTTTCTCTTTTGTCTTCCCTTGCTGAATTCCTATTTCTCTTTGTTTCCACATGTATAATGCCTTCTCTACTTTGTTCGCCAACTTCTGCCAAGTCTATAGTTGCCTGTTTTACCTCATGAAATTCAGAAAGCTGCAGCTTTGGGGCCCCAAAGATCTGACAATTTTTGAACTGTGCAAGAACTGGGATTTTAGTGCCATCAAATACATCTGCTGTATACCTGGAAGTCATTAATATTATAATGGCTGTTGAAAGAGAAGACTGACAAGAAATGAGGAATTCAACCAAATCAAAAAGTGAAGGTAGAGCCCTTGAAGGGCTCAAGAACAACATCTGACAGAGGCACCATGTAGAAGAGTCCAGAGGAGAGTGCCTGTTCTGGAGTTTGCTCCAGGATCCCAGTTCCACGTAGAAGGCTTCTGCAAGGACAGGCCAAGAAATACCTCCTTCCGTGTTTCCATTTAGTCCTGGAGTCAGGGATCATTTATGCCAGTGCCCTGGATCCCAGCCCCACAAAGTGAGCTGCTTTGTGTTGCTCTAGGAACAGGGGGAAGTTGGTGCCTGACCTTTCTGGTAGGCTTACAGCTTCAGGCCCAGAGTCACGAAGAAGCTGTGCACTGCTGGTCTGATACTTTTAAAACACCTCCTTCAGAGCCATCACCTTTGGAAAAATTCCTGCACGGAACAGCTACCTCAGAAATTCCTTCTCTAGTCCTAACCCTGAGTGAGTACCTAGCTCAGCCCCAGTTGGGGAGCTGTGTTTAATGTAAACTGCAAAAGCACAGCTCTCCGAGGCTCCTGTGCTGAGAGCCTACAATGCAGCCCCTTTCTCACACTCACTGCTCACAGGGCAGTAACTTTGTGGAGCTTGTCCCTGACCCACAAACACAAGATTAAGTACCATTTTTTTGACATACAAAGCAGTTATTGGCTGAGGTGCTGGTGGATTGCAGTAACCCTTCTCTCCTCTGCATGTCTCAAAAATCAGGAGTTGCTGTGTCACCCATCCCCTGTCAGCCCCTGAAGGGGAGCCACAAGGATGTGACCATCTGTAATTGTGACAGTCCTTCTGCAGAAATGCTGTGCAGGACAGAGTCATCCCCCTTGTTTTACGAGGCTGGGAGCTGTGTTGGTTCCTAATTTCAGCAAAGAACTCACAGACAAGATAAATTATAATTCTCTTGGGGTGGGAAAGAGAGAAAAGGCTGTTGGCTTTGTGTGCTGTCAGGCCATTACTCCAAAGAAGATGTTGGGTTCATGTAGTACCACAGCATTACCAGTTTGGGATGCAGATGCAGGCAGACTTGTGCATCAGCAGGAATGCCAGAGTGGGCAGCCCACAGTGTTCTTCAGAGCTCCCTATCCGCAGGGATTGAGCAGATTCCCAGCAAATGCTCATAAGAGGCTGCTGCTGTGCTGACATCACATCTTCATTATTCTTGGGAAAAAGGAGATTTTCTACCTCCTTCCTGTATGGCACAGGCTACACAAAGTCTGTGTGTGTGTGTGTGTGAGTGTGTGTGTGTGGACGGGGTGGTGTTGAATGGCACAGAAGCTCATGTCCCAGGAAAAGTGGTAAAGAGAATGGTTTTTGCTGGGAGGGTATTATCCTTCCCACCCAAATAGCTGCTGCATGATTCCCTGTTACTGATTTTCCTTCTGCTGTGCCAAGGCTGCTGCTTTTACAGCTCTTATCAAGCTTTCCTTCACCTGTCCTTTCTTGTGGCTTGATGATAAAAGGGTATGGCTTTATGACTGTTGTGGGTTGACTTCAGCCAGCAGCTGAGCACCCACATAGCAACTCACTTGGTTCCTCCTTTGGTGGGATAAGGGAGACCAAAAGCAAAATAGATTCATGGAACAAGATAAAGACAGTCTCAAAAGTTAACTCCATTCCAGGCAGACCCAGTACAAGAGTCTAGTGTCTCAGGGGGTCTGTAGCACATCCTGTGGTACCTATGGGCACCCAAATGCTGCAAATGATCCTCCCTCTTCCTTGTGTCTCACTGCATTCATAAGTGAGGTTAATGTGGTGCTGAAAGACTTGTAAGATATGAGAAGATAGCGAATGCTTGGAGAGACCCTTAGTTTAGCTTGTGAAGGCCTGAAGGATAACTGCCCTTCACAAAGCTCTGAACAATTTTGTGAAGATGCTTTGACCTTAGGCCAGGCTATGATCCAATGTCACCCTCCTAAACCAAGTGCTAAGAAGATATGAGGTGTGAGGTGTTTCAGCACCGACCTCGTAGAGCTGCTGAACATGTGTGTGTGGGCTGAGAAATGTCAAGAAATAACTTAAAACCCAAGGTGCTGGCCCTAGTCTTTTGAGCCATTTAGTCTTCCTCCTCTAACTTGTTTTGTTTGCAAAGAGCAAACAAAACAAGTTAGAGGAGGAAGATTAAATGGCTGTTTCCGTAGCTAAATACTCACAAATGGATCTGTTATGACTTGTGAAAACTATGCCAGACTGTTCTCTTGAAGCAGCTGCACAGCTGTTGGGATCCCATTTATATGGACAGACTTCACTGAAGGGTGGGGGTCACTCTCAGTTTCCATTCACAGGTTTGGTGTGGCAAGTGTTGCTGTAGTGTATTATATCCATCCTGAATTCCCTGATTCAGTACTGGCCATCAGCTGTGCTTCTCAAGGCTGAGAGAACAGCAAAAACATTGTGTCAATGTTTTTAAGGTAATGGGATTTGGGCAGAGTCGCTGTTTGCATGGGAAATGCCCTTGGAAAAACCAAAAGTGCTGAAGGAAAGTGGTCTGAATTGCTAGACAGCGGTTTTTCCTTGCTACTCAGTACTGCATCAGTGGTGTAGTTGAGAGGAGATTTCTAAGCTCGTATCTTTTAAATGTCAGACTTTTTTAAACTAGACGTGGTAATGCGATACCACGGTGACATTTACCACCAGCAAGGAGTGTTAGTCTGGGCATCCTAGCCTTCTCCAGCAGGCAAGAGGTGAACTTTGAAAACTTGCCTCTTCAGGAGGTGCCAGTGACAACACACATGCTGATACTCCCGTTGCAACACTGATCTGTGCTAGGATAACATGAGCACGCAGTAGCTTTTATAGCTGTCGTTTGTTCTGTACTCACACAAGCAAATTTAAACCACAAATCCAGAGTTGACAAAATATTTAAAGTTAGAAACAATGCCAGTAAATCCAACTGTCTTTCCATGTGGCAGTGTAGCTTCTTAGACAACTCTGTGGGAGTGTGTCTGTCTCGCCCTGCTGGGTTTGGAGGTGTGTGTGGACAGAGAGAAGATGTTTGCAGCTGAAAGGAAGAAAGGGGTATGGCTGGCTGTGTTGTCAGCCTTCAGAAATAAAACTGTGGGCATGCAGAAGATCCAGTACTGTGCAGAGAAATCTAGGTAGAACTAGTAACTCTCCAAAACCTGAAAGAAGTAAGTACATCTCCATGGGCTGAAGCTGAGCTATCTGGAGAGATGCTTAAGAGAAACTTAAGCTGTTTTAAAGAGAACTGACTTCCAAGAAAACCAAATTAATTTGAGCCATATGCATGTACTCATAATTCCTGGATATAATGAAATAGCAAGAGTTGCATATTTCTCCTCTGTCTAAATGGCAAGGATCAGTTATTAACAAATGACCCCTGCATCTGTGATTTTGATTTTTGCACACACTCATTGACCCTTACAATGCAGGCTTTTGCACACCTAATGTGCTTTTCCTTCAACATTTTGCTCCAGGAGGCACAGCAGAAGAGGACAAGCTCCATACCATACCAAATAATACAACCTGTAACCTACATACCAAAACTTCACGTGGCTCTTTGGTCAGTATGTAGCATCCATAGGAACTGATGCCTCTTAATACACCCAGTTATTTAAATTGATTGATATTGATGTATAAAAGTAAATTGATGTCCAAATTCATGNACTGATGCCTCTTAATACACCCAGTTATTTAAATTGTTTTATATTGATGGGTATAAAAGTAGATTGATATCAAAATTCGTAGGTATTGGTACTTATCAGTTGGTATTATGTCTACTGATGACTGCCCTAACAATAAGTATCTCTATCAAAAGGTATCAATATTGATCGGTATTGATAGGTATCAATTCTTATCTATATCAGTCTATCAATACTTACCTATCAGCAGGTATTAAAAATTATAAATATTAACTTTTGCTTTTGAAAGGTATCAATATCAATAGGTATAGATGCCTACTGATATAAAAATCAGCATCAAAGTCAATAGGTATAGATGACTATTGACATCAGTAGCTCTTGAAATTGATAGATTTTCATGCCTATCAATGTCTATTGATGCCTACTGATTTCAAAATCACTATAGAAATTGATAGGTATTAATTCCTATTTTTTGATACCTCTTGAGAGCAGTAAGTATTGATGCCTAATGATATAAAAATCAACATTGAAATTGATAATTATGGATGCCTACCAATATTGAGATTAGTTTTGACAGGCATTGATATTAAAGGTATTGATTCCTTTAAGTAGGCACCTTAATCTTTGAATGCCTATTGGTATCAAAATTCCTATTGAAATAGGTTTTGATGCATTCTAATATTGAAATTTGGTTTCAAAATTAGGAGGAACTGATAACTTTACTTATCAATGGATTAAGATAGTTATTGAGATTGGCATTAAAAAATAAATGTATTGGTGCCTATTGATATCAAAAGGTAATGATGTGTATAAATACCAACGCCTGTCAATATCAAAATTTTGAAATCAATAGGCATCTATGGGTAACGATGCAAATGGATATTGACATTAATAAGTAGCAATGCCTATTGGTATCAAAACAGATATCAAAATTTATAGTATTAATATCTTTACTGTGCCTAGGTCCATGGGCCCTGGTTCAGTTTAGAGAGACGAGACGGCAGTGGCTCGGTATGTCAGAATTCCTGTTTAACTACACTGATTTGTTACAGCCCTTGAGTTTGGTGAAGATAAATGTTGACTTACTGGGAGATGTAATGTAGTTAGATGTAATGATGAATGAATTTACAGCCTGGAGAAATCCTAGGTGCTTTAGTGATGGTGCACTCATGAAATGAAGAGCAGAATCTGTTTCTCATTTTTCTTGAGACCTTCTAGACCCATATACAGATATGAAGTTCACTTAGTCCCCAGCGTCTGTATTTATTTCTGTATTTGAAAATATCTGTGTCCATACTGCTACAGACAACTTCTCTTTCAAAGAAAAAATGTCTGAGAAATGCAACTTTTTATTCTAACTTTACTTTTTCTACCACTGTCCCATTTAAAATTCCTTGAAGTGCTTTAATACTAAATGGACATTTTGGCTTTTTTGCTCTTCTTAAATAGTTACTCTACAGTTAGCAGGCTTTGTAATGTTCCTGAAAAGCTACTAGGTTATTAAATCAAGGACAGCTTTTAAGGATAGAACTCTCATGGAAAACATGCTCTTTTTCTATCCTGTTCTTTCAGAGATTTCTTCCATGGTTTTCTTAAATGTTTTCTCCCTCAAATATTTCTCCTGATCATCACAGGGTTCATATATGGTAATGTGCTACTTCTGAGAGGGGATGTCCTGTGAAGGAATCTCTTCATCCTCCTTCCCTGCCTTTTGTTGGTTTGTGTTGTCAAATTGTCTTGGAGAGCACAAACTGAGTTCCTCTTAGATTAAACTAAAACAAAAGGCAGGCTACGGGACCATATTTATAGTGCTTTAACTGCTAATGGTCATTCAGTGCAGGGTAGAGCCAGTGTAAAGCATTTCTCCTTCCCTCCAGTAACACCTGTAAGCATGAGGTTTTAATTTACAGCTACACCTGTTTTGCTATTCAGACTTGCTCTGAGTGTGCTGCACAACTTGCTAATGAAAGTATAGCCTCAATTGTGGCTATATAGCCTCAAGTATAGCCTCAATTGTGGCTATATAATACAATAGCTGTATTCTCATCCACCTAAAAGAAAAATACTTAAAGTGTGGTGTGAGTCCTAAAAATAGGCTTAAATATTTGCCTTTTGGTGCTGTTTTCAACAGAATAACATTTTCTACTGAAAAATGCAGGTCATCAGTACAGTACTTTGGTGTTTTAGTCTTTAAAGCATCTTTTAATCCTGGTGTTTTCAGATGCATGTGACAGAATTTTAGTAGGGAATTCTGTTGATGGTTACCAGAGTGAAATAGAATTCAGCACTTTCACAGATATTCTTTGGTGAATTAAAAGAGCTGTAGATCTTATTTTCACCACTAAAATAAGCTCAAAGGACTCTGTGTTGAAGGAACACATTTCTGAAGTGCAGGAGGACTATTTCTTAATGCTGATGACTTTAATGGAACTGTGTTTGCAGACCTGAATTTCATTCACTGGCATCATAGAACTCCAGAGAGTTTTTCCAGGCAAAATCCTTCCTGTTTATTTGGGCTTTTTTTTTTTTTTTTTTAATACATGGTGTTTTTTTCTTCTAAACAGCAAGAATATGGATAGCACGATTCTGCCACAGCTCAAACCATGGCATGGATGCTTTCAAAAAACATGCCTTTGGGATTTTTCTCTGAATGTTTGTTACTAACCAAAATAAACAAAATTGGTTTCTGCTGCTTTCTGTCTGGTTCTGCAGATGGCTTTTACAATGGAGGTAGTCCTAAAGTATAAACATCGGTATTTACTGATAAATTAGAAAACTCCATTTACTTTCTGAATTCTCTCTAATTCTCACCAAGTGTACAATAATTGAGAAAATGCACTCAGAGAAATGTCTACTTTATGACACAAAGAATAAGGTTGCTTCAGCATTACTTCTATGAAGAGCTCCACAAGTCTAATGTGATCTATGGCAGAAGTAGTGGTCAAACCAAACCCCTAACCATTCTGCCAGGTAAACAGGTAATGTCTCAGCTGGCAGATGAAGGAACTTAAAGGCTTTGATGAGTAATACCGTGAAATGAAATCTGGATTTACAGGTCTTTTGCCAGCTGCATTTCGTATGGTGAAAACATATGCATTGAGAAGTGAGGAAAAGCTAATGCTTGGTGTGCCTTCTGTTTCAGAAAGCAGCTCTGTGTAGACTAGGGATAAGTGTGTACTCAGAGGGCTTTAATCTTAGTCTTTTACACTCTTTAGAGAATCAGGTTGATATGCACATGAATGTATTTAGAATTTAAGAGATTTTTAAAAGCTAAATCTGCAAACTGCTTGTGGTTGCTAAAATGGAGATTTACAAGTGATATGTTGTGCACAGAGTTAAGGATCAGTTTGCTTCAGTAACTGTGTGCTCCCTGAAAAAAAAAGCTGGAAGTTGAAGTGTCCTGAGGCACAGATGTAGAAAATGGCCTATTTTGGAGAAAGTCAGTGTTGGTTGATTTGGAACAGCAATTGGGCTATGGTAAATTGCATGAAAAAGTGACTGATAGAGAGCTAGTGAGTGCTCTGGACATGTACCAAAGATGCCAAAGAGAGAGAGAATATTTGAGCCTGTTCCATCCAAGCAAGCCTAGACTGCCTAGACTGAGATGTTTTTGAGTGGCCAAGAGAGTCCAAGTGCCAGGGCAGTTGCTGGGAGGAATAGCTGCCAGGAATGGAAACAAAATAAAGGATATCCATGAGGAACAGGAGAAGAGGAAATAAATATTAAAATGGAAGAAAGGGCTCGAGACAGGTTCTCCTCAATTAACAGCAGAATTTTGAAGGGGAAACTTTGTACTGATTGAAGCAGAGTAGCTTTGAGGGAACATAACATATAGGCTGTGTTCTGGCAGAGAGATCTAGCCTGTGATTCCTGGTGAAAAGATACTTTGAAAAGTGCTATATCTATTTTGACCATGTAGATTATGAATATATTGGTGAAATACTGTTATGCTTTAATTACCTGTTCATAGAAAGGGATGGCTCGTCAGAAGCTCGTGCACTTTCCAGAAAAACTTTATAGCCAGCTTCTGCTTTGCAGCAAGAAACCAAATTGCAGATTGTTTTCTTAGATGGTTGGAGCTTGGCATATCTTACAAGCAATTTTCTCCTGAAAATGTTATTGCTATGGTCTGTATCAATGGAATTCTTTAGTTAACTACCTTTGCTGTTTATCAGAGGACCTTCTGTTCATTCAAGAAAGGTTTACTGTAATTATGGCATAGATTTGGACCTTGAAGTAAAACCACTATAAGGGTCTGGAGAATATGGAGTGAAAGAGTTTTAGTTGTGTAGGATTTAAGGTGTTTGTTTTATTTGACCTTTAATTTAAAGTACAAATGCTGATATCAGGAAGTGTAGAAGGGCTTTGACCTTGTATCATGGGGCATATTTAAGATTTCACAGAGTACTCCAAGAAGATTCTAAAAATTAGGTCCCAAAGCTGGGGTAAAAAAAAAAGATGGGAAGAGGCATTTTATGTCTTTTTTTTTCTTTCAGAACTGCTACTGTAATACTAGAACAGAAGAATTAGTCATTCCTAAGTCTGGCACCTGAAACATCAAAGAATAAGTTTGCTTCTTCCTATGAAATGTGGCAGTCAGCAGTTCTGCCATAGATTAAAAAAAAAGGACAAAAATGTTAGGAAATGAGGACATTCCAAACTCTGGATCACACATTCTGCACACCCACTACGGGACACACTGTAGTTTATAATTTACCACCAAATAGCCGTGGAATTGCCCTTGTGTATGTTCCCTTCTGATTTGGGTACATTTTTGGGTTGGTTTCTTGGGTTTTTTTTCCTGTATGTGAAGATAGAGGACATGTCCTGTGCTCCTCAAATGTCCTGTGCTCTTGTAGTACATGAAAAAAAGAATGCCAATAATAATTTCTTTCAAAATCTAAATAGAGCTCCACAAGTATCAGAAACTATTTTTGGAAGATGATTTTGACTTACCACGAAAAATCAGTATTTTTTAAAATTAACAAAAATGGGAATACGTTTTAAATAAATGACTGTGGTGGTATTTCACTCATTGCTTCTGTTGTCTGTGTGACACAAAATATGCATGTGCACACAATAGGGACAACATGGCTCAAGGACTGAACATGTGTTCATTCCTGCACATGTTCATAAAGTTCTTCTCTTGGAGCTATTTCACTAATTTCAATGCAATAGAAGTCTCTTTTGATTTCTGCTGTACTAGTGAGATCCCTGCTTTCATCATTTTATGATTCTCTTTGCCACTAAAAGAAAATTGCGAGTGCTTCTGAATGCAAAAGCAGCAAATTGCTGGTGACACAGCCATTGGTTGCCCTGGGAGTACTTGCTGCATCCTTCAGTTTAATTTGCTTAATATATGTAATTAATTAGGCAACTGCAAAATGATAGGAATGTATTTGTGGATTCAGCCTCTGTAAATTAGTGATAAACAGTTTGATACTGCAGGACGTTAGTGCTTTCTCTGTGGGACTAATGATGTCTAATGCCTCAGCAGTCATTTGTGGAGCTCATCATGTTTACCTATTAAAATGAAGTCATTACATTTTGCTGTAGAAATCTTAGAATGCTTTTGGTACTACCTGCTGTGAATTTGGCTGTGAATTTCTGATCATGAATAGGACCTGAATCCAGGTGGGCAGGACTCTGTCCACTAAAATGAGTATTTTCCACAAAGGCAGAAAGAGGCCTCCTAAAGGGTGGAGATCATTTGAAATGCTTGGACTGAATAGCTGGAACGTGTCTACTTGTCTGCAGAGAGCTTTAGTGCAGCAGGTGCTGTGCCCACATCGTGTGCAGCTGGGCAGCTACACATGCATCTCCTGAGTCTGCCTGCACAACTGACAAATCTTTTGTACATGAAAAGCTGTAGGAAAAAAATTTGGAGGGTCAACTGAAAGAATTTTCAAAATCAAGCTCAAGACCAAGCCTTCCTAATTTCCTGTACAGCATTCTTGTTGTTTTTCTTCCCTCAGACTATTTAAGGGAAAGCGATAATTTAGCTGGAGTCCAGGCACACGGTTATGAATGTCATCTGTACCCAAGAGATAAGTGACGCAAACTTAGTGCAAAGAAAAAAAACATTGCAACTTCACTTGTTTGCAAAGGTGGGTTTTTTTCCTTGAGGAAATTCATGTGGTTTTTTGGCACTGTCAAGCAGCATAACAAACTTAGGAACTTAATCATAGAATCAATAGGGTTGGAAAAGACCTTTAAGATCATCGAGTCCAGTCAGGATGGCAATGAGATGGGACTCTGCTGGATGAGCCTTTTGGAGCCTGGGGTCTTGAGTGTCTTTGTCCCTTGTTTTAACTTGCTCCACCTGCCAGATCTCCTACAAAATGGACTATTTGTTTATTTTTGCAAGATGTGGTCTAAATATACAGGAGATTTTTCTGTATACAAACCAAAATGATTTCTCACTAGGGAACTGTAAATTGAACACATTGAAATTATTAATAGAGTTTAAAGTACAAAAAAGTTAAGATATTTTAGCTGCTGTCCTATGTATGTAGTATGTATAGCAAAAGTATTATTTTTCACAGGGTTGAAAGTGTCTATTTTTTTGCTGTGAAGTGTGAACAAGGTTAGGATAAGCAAACACTTTGTTAAGTAGGATTTCATTTGGTACTTATGTTGGAAATGACATGCAGCCTTTAAACCCTTTGTCAACTAATTCCTCCCTGGATGTTCAGGTTGAGATGGTGGTTTTCAATCAGGGCACGATGTGTTGTGTGTGATACATCAGTTTATTAAGAAATATCATACAGTTTGAATGGCAATAGCTATGTAGAATTCTCTGTAATTATAAAACATAGGCTTGGGGAGAAGCCTAGCTCCACAAAAGTTAGTGGCATAAACACCCATTCACAAAGAAAAGAGACTTTCAACTCATGCTTTTGGTTTCAATGGTTGCTTACAAACTGTACGTATGTGGAAGGAATTTTTAAGGAAGACAAGAATCGGTGTCTTCCTTCCTTAGCTGGGCCTGGAGACTTCGAGGCTTTGAGATACATGTGAAAACAAAGCAAGCATGTGTGTATGGAGTAGCAAAGGATTTTGTGTGTATGCTGTAGCTTGATTTTCTGGACTGATATTTTTTCATGGAAAAAACCATAGAATTGAGGATATTAATGGATCTTTGGCAACTTTAAAAGGATTTAAAACATTTAACCAGGTGAGGTTAACTGCATTCTGAAGGACAACCAGCTTAGTTGATCAATGAGACTCCCTCATTGGGGCCAGTATTTTCAATACTTATTCATTCCCTTTACCTGAACTGCCAGGGCTCACACAAACAGTGATCTTGGGCTCTCTTTATTTTGTTTGAGGTGGGGGACCTTTTTGCTGTCCCTGATTTCCTTCACTGATGTCAAACTCCTGCCAACAAGCGAACGAGGATCTCTGAACCTTGTGTCAGGCACTACTGAGTGCACCATACCTACAACATTTTATTCAGGAAGTCATGAAGGATGCTTAATTTCTTCGAAGAGAGAGAGACCCCAAGGAACCCACAGGAACAGCTTTTGCAGAAGATAAACACATAAAGGTAAACATGTAAAGGTAGAGACAAATCAAGGCTCTAGGCTCCAGTGTCAACATACTGGGAGAGGAAAAATCCCTTTGTTCTCTCTGTGGGCCTGTCCAGCCTGTCAGTCAATATGTGCTTTATTACACACATTATTGATCCAAAGCACCACACCAGAGTGCCAGTACACTTTGTACTCTGGCATGGGACTGGCTGCCCTGGGGCTGGCACTCTTTCAGGCTTTCCTGAACTTATCTTCTGTAAATTCCGCGTGCTGTGCCCCGAGACGCTATCTTAAGTAGTCGGGCCCTTTCCCAGAAGAGATCTGAGACACTGTGTGCTCACCTTTAGCTTTGGCTGAGGGCAGAGATGCTGCTGTGGCTGGCTGAATACTTGAGAAGCCGAGCAGGCTGGAACTGGGGTTTTGGCAGTTACGTAAGGATTTGTGTGCCCACTATAGGATGTGCTTGCTGCTCCTTTAGGAGTGCCAGATTACAGGCAGTTGGCGCAGTTACTTTGCCCCAGTTCTTACTCTTCCACGTGAAGAAAGTAACCTGCCTCAGACTGTCAGAGACATAAATGTGCAATGGTTTAAAAGCATGGCCTGGATGAAAGACAGAGATAATCTTTTCTGACTTGTGCAATTTGAGGAGCAAACATGAGTGTTTACCCCGTGCCAAAATCTGCCCACATAAGCAGATCAGACCTTTTTTTTTTTTTAAATGTTGTTCTGGAAGGTCAGAGACTATTTTTTTCTTCTTTTTTTTTTCTTCTTTTTTTCTTTTTTTTTGCTTAGTAAAGCAAAGTTCACAGAAGCTAGAGTAATGATCTGATTTCCAATTTTTCTTCGTTCTTCTCTGTGTGGTTAGTTAATATAACTGTGGCAGTCTCGCCTTTGAGCAAAGATGCTGCAACTTCTAAATAAGCAATTAGAAAAATTAACTCTTTTGTCCATTAAAAGAAAAAGTAACCTCAGAATTACTGATATATATGGTATGAAATGGCTCGAGGGCTGTTTACATCCTGAGCCCTGAAAATTTACTCTGCAGCTCTTTGGGGTTCTGCCTATGGACATCCTCATGCTCAAAAACTGTGACACCTCCTGTAACCCTCACTGCTCTCGTAGAGTCTGAAGCATTTTGGGGTTACACACACTCAGAGTGCAAATGCAGTTTTAAGGGTAGCTGACCTCTCCTATTGTGTATGTTTCAAACAGCACTGAAGGATTAATCTGCTGTAATGTTTTAGGGCTGAATCATGAATTCGAGTCTCTTCGGTTCGCCAGGGGCAGTTTTCATTTGTATCTCTTTACAATTATGTCTCAATATCTTATTTGCAAAAGAGATAATAATTCCCTCCCTGATAAGGGTACTGCGGCTTTTCTTATGTTGGGGGATTTTTTACTGGGTGTGTACTTCTGATAAGCTCTTAGCAAGGTGGAAGTGTAACAATGAGAACGACGTTGGTTTGGGTAAGTGTCAATGACACAGCTCGGGCCAGTTTCTGCGAGGTTACGTGGCCCGTGGATGTATGGCATAAACTGCCCTCTTTACCCCAATAGCTCCCCACCGTTTTTAAGGGGTGAGAGATGGAGGGGGTTAGATAAGGGCTCAGCTTTCCCCTATTCTGTAAACGTTCTTTTGTGCTGAATATTCCAAGCCTCTCGTTCCAAGTCCTGTTTGATACTGTCGAACCTCTGAACATAAACAGCAGTGAAACGTAAGTCTGTGAGGTAACTTTTATAACATCTATGTTGATTAAAACATCCCAAACTGGTTTTTGTGCTTATTTACACAGTGGAACTTGTAGAAAAGCTCAGCAATCAATACTGCCACAAGACAAAGGTATTTAGTTTCGTTTTCTCAGTAATTTTTCATACTTGTTAAACACTGAATAACTTAATTTCTGAAACATATAATTGGTAAAGTAAAACAGCTGGAATAAACAGTTGTCTATTTGACTAGGATTTCCTTTATTTAGTAGTGATGGCCTCTTTATATCCTTTACCTTTGTGTACTACTGAGCTAAATTACTAATATTTGAAGTAGGTTTCAGGACAACTGCATCTGAAATCAGTGGACCTCTGACTATTTAAGGAGAAAATTTGCCCTTTGTTGAAATCATGACTGCCACATCCCCTAAGAGGGATTTCAAGCATGGAAACTGAGGAGAGGGGCTTATTTATACCTGTTGAGGACAAAAAGAATATCTCCTATGTGTTGTGGCTTACTTATGGCTAATTGTCCTAGGTTTGCTTTTTGCCATGGAGGGTGTAGGATTACTCGGCCCTTGTGGCAGACCTCAGTTTCATGGCCTGCAAACAGCTTTAAATTCAATAAACTGTGAGCCATTGCATTTGGAAGAAGTTGTCCCAGGGGACATCACAAATAGAAGCAACTCTGGCAATTCCATCAGGTACCAAATGGAACCCAAAAGGAACACATGGGAAGTTACTTCCAAGATTTCGGCTCTTTGTAGACATGTTATCACAAACTGCTCAGAGCAATTTGAAGAGCTGATCTTTCTTTTTTGAGTTAATCTTTTTTGACTCCTAAAGATCCAGAGCTGCAAATTTTTTAAAGTAATTTCGGCACTAAGTTGTTACTGAAAAAAAAAATTGATTTTTTTGTACTTCCCTGAAAAATTGGTACCACTACTCCACTTCTAGCAACCAGCTATCAGGTTGCACTCTGCAATCAGAAAAACTGTAATCAGATTCTTTTGAACTCTTCCACAAGTCTTGTCACAGCACCTTTCTTTCACTACGTGATTTCTGCCTGTACAAACACAATTTAATATTGAAGTTCATTTAGATTAGCTGTTGCAATGTTGCTTGATGAGCTGCCAGATCGGCACGTGTAGATACTTCAGCTGAGATTTGATCTGTTGCTGCTAAACTCTCACTTGCCTGAGGTTTTCATAATCCTTAGGGCATTACCTCAGCTGCTAATTACTTCTCTCATCATGTACAAAATTCTGTTATTTCCCTTAAAGGTGATGCATCATCTTCATCCAGCTTAACCTGCAGACCTGCAAGGTAACTGTCTGCTTCCAGTTGTTCCATTGAGTTTCTTGTTCTACTGGTTTCCTGTCAGCTTCCGCTTTTCAATTACAATAATTTGGAAACACTGATTTCAGCAGCTATACTTCCAGATTTTTGAATGTAGTTAGTTTTACCTGTTGGGCATACCTGTCCCTGCTTCCTTTTCAGATGAATTCACAGTGTCAGCAGTTCACATCCATGCAGCTATTGAGTCTGACTTGCAAAAACATTTTAAGGTATCTATGTGCAAAATGTCATGGAGGTATACTTTGTACTGTGTTATGCGCTGTGGAGCAGGCCAAAGGAGAGGATATGGTTTAATCATTAGAAACCTTGGACTGAGAGGCATTACTTTAGGTTTCTATTCTTGGTTTTAATGCTGACTTAACATGTGACTTGTGCGAGTGATATAACCTTTGTATGCCCCTGCCTACCCACAGATAAAATTAGTATTATAATCTCTACTTCTCAGGTTTTGTCATTAAAAAGAGTACACTGGTCTGTCTGCTGCAAGCCCCGTCTGAAAGCCTGCTAAATACAGAGTTCAGCCCCGAAGATTCATTTTCATCCCTTTCCATTCTCATCCTTCACTGGCACAGCTTCTCCTTACTGGGGTACTGGCCCACACACCCAGTTAGTGATCTCTCACAACTACATTTCAATAAGCCAAAGGAACTATAAACCAGAGGAATGAGGGTTGTGAGCACAGGAGAAATCACATCTTTGGTGTACGGCCTATGAATAAACGAATCACTCTCACAAGCAATCCTGGTAGCTGTAAACCTCAGCTTCAGAGTCAAAGGAAATCATTTACTACCTGAGCTTAGCCTTTTTGACCTGCCTAATCCAGACACACCAAATTTTGGTACTTGTAGATAATGAGAAGGACGAAAAATCCAGAGCACCAATTAGCGGGGGGCTTTGTGCACAATTCTGTGAAGTGATGAGATGCCCTGTTGCCATAAATGATGGATTTGGGCTGGACAAAACTCTCAGCTATGTTCCTCTACGGCCCATAGATGAGCTGTGTTGAGTAAGTTTTATTTCTGCAGGAGTTAAAAATATTGCACTTATGCAACTTGTAAGTGGTATAGATTTACATATGCATGAGTCAAAATCTTTTTTTTTCCCTTGCTCGTGTGAGTAGACCAGCTAGAGACAAAATGGACCTCAACAGGAATTGGTCCAACTCTGCATCTGTCTTATGGCACTGCTCTACAAAATATCTCTCACAGGAGATACGAAAGCTCTTTGGAAAATCCTACTCTTTAGGTACAATCTAATGTTGACAGTGCTGATTTGGATCTGTGTTGTTCTTCTCCTGAAGTTTGTAATCTTCAAAATAAAAAAAGTGAGAAAATGGAAGTTTCTAAAAGCTGGAGCCAAAAGAGCAAAAGAACAGTTTTGAGTTTTAAGTGATACTCTGGGGCCAAATTTACAGTGAGGAGATACTCAACTTTGTTAGCTCCACCTTCATGTGTGGGGACTGCAAGAATTAGTGGAAAAGATTCCAACTGTAAAAGGAGTATTATCAAATTAGGAAAAAAAAATGGAATAAGAAAGAGGAAAGGAAGGGAGGAAGGAAGGAAGAAAGAAAGAAAAGAGAAAAGAAAGAAGTAAAAATATTTTATTAGCTACTGCTGCATCAACAGATTTCCACAAAAGGGTGGAAAAGAGTGCTGAAAAGTCACATATTCAATCCTTGGATTTGTGTATCTGCTAAAAAAAGAATACAGCCAAGAGGGAGACATTAAAAAAATGAATCAGACAATAAAAAAATTAAAATAAAATTTAACGTATGAGTGACTATATCTGATGAAACAACTTGGAGAAGGGACCAGAAGTTCTGTGTGTTAGCACAAAGCCTAACTCTAAGCCTGATACACATTCTCTGAGTGTTCCTTGAATGAGTGATAGCACTGATAGAAAGATAAGTGAGAGAGGCACAGAGCCTTAAGACATTATTTATTATAACAAAGTACCTGCTTTGCTGAGAGGGTAAATACCTATTAGAGACAAAGGCTGATGTCAAAACTTCTACTGACTCTACTTACAGCAGAATTTTCCTCATCACCCTGACGTTTAGCCAGTGCAGGTAGCAGAAGCCTACTCTCTCTTGTTTGACCACAGCTATACTGGTATACAACTTCACACCTGTAGTGCTGAAACAGTACAGGAAGTAACCTTTCCTTTTTGTTTTCCTATCACTTCCAAAATTATTCTTCCAGCTACTAGCCCTTTGATTTTTTAAAATATTTCCTTTTAGAAAATAGAAGTGTATTATTCCAGAGGAGTCTCTGTGGATACACTGTACTCAGAGACAAAATAGCATCTTTGTTCCAGTTGTGTTACCTTCCTGTAAAGACTAGGCTAGCTGCTTGTAGAGCACACAGGACTCACATTGGAGGAGTTTTCTGCAGTAATCTGGATAGTCGCTATTTTTTTGAAACACAGCCCATCATTCATGTTGCCGTGAAAACATTCATGTTGTCTTAAATGTGAAAACAATCGTGTTATCTTAAATGTATGGCCTCATGGGGCTTCCAAGAGAAATGTTTCCTAAAAGACAAGGTGTAATATAAACTTGGCTGCATATGCAAAGGAAAAATAATTACAGAAAAACAAAAATACTGCCTCAAATCCAAGGAGCTTGAGACAGGAAAGTTTCTATCATTCCTCTTGAGAAATTAGATCCCATTCACATTTAAGCTCTTCTCAGAAGCTTGTTCTGAACTTCTTGGAAAGAATTCAGGAAAGCGGAACAAATAGCATTTCTTGTGATTCTTCAGTCTTTTACAATGGACAGTATTATTTCAAATTATTTAAAAGAAAAATCATCATATTAATACAGTAGAAGTGCATACCTCTGTATAATAAATGCCAATTGGCAGTAGCATTGCTAATCTTGATTACTTTTTATGAACTTATGAGAAGTAGTCCCTGAGCTCCTGAGGGGCCTGCAGACCACTGAGGGGAAAAGACTCTGACCTATTCTGTTCTGGGGTTTATACCATAGCCCAGCAGCAGGCATATGCTGTTTAGAAAATACAGAACAACTAAGTCTCCAGTCAGTATTGAAAATTAACACCCCTGGAAGTTCAGGGGTAAGGTGATGGGGGTGTGGCAGTAAGTTTATAATAATTATCAGGTACTGTGATGGGGTGTGTTGCATGGACGATCATGGATGTTCCTAATTAGGCTGCTGATGTACAGAAAGCTATGCCAACAGGTATCTTTACAGGTCTGGATGCCAAGGCAAGTGCAGGAGAATGTAGGGAATGTGTGCATTTTTGTATTTTCATGTAAACAAGGGAATCAATGTTTTAGGCTTGAAAATCAGAAGGTGCTTCAGGGTGTTCTGTGAATAGAACCACGACTGTCTGATATTCACAGTGAAAAAATATCTCCGGGGGGGAGGATGTTTTTGTAGTAAAGTACAACTTTTTAGGATGTGCAGATTTAATGTAAGTACAGTTTCATTATTGGGTAGGTGGGTGGGTGCGACGGCAGAATAAATGACTCGGTTTGCACGGATGAGTAACGACCCAATTCCTCTGCTGAACTAAGGTGTGATTCTTTGGCAGACTAATATTGCTGTGGAGGCTGCATTAATTTGTATTTGCATACTATGGGGATTACTTTACACGGATCGCCTTAATTCTGTGTCTGAGCTTATGTTGAATCTTCTCTGTGGTGTTTATTACCTCAGACTGTATCTGCTCAGGAATTCTGCTCAAAAGGGGGAGTTTTTCATTCAGGGAGCACAGGTGTATGGCGTGAGGAAAAGCGATTTATGTGAAAAAATAAGGAAATCTGCATTCAAACACGCTTTTTAGGTAATGGGAAGTTTAGTATGTCATTTGGTGCCAATTTAAGATAATTTCCTCTCCTACTAGAAAGATGTGAACTGAACCGCAGATTGTGTTGGCTCTTTCTAGTCTTTGAGAAGTATCAAAGTTAACGAGCCAGAGGGATAACGCTGGGGGCTGAGAATAGGGAGCGTGCAGTTTTATTCTTGCCCCGGCAATTATGCGCTACGCATGTGGCCACAGCGTTTAACTCTTGGTACCTTAGTTTCTCTGCCTGACAAATAGTGACTCATGCGTTCTGCACAGGGAGCCAGTGCAGCGCTAGAATTCCTGCTTGCGAAATCGGCTTAAATCTTTTGGAGAGGAGCGTTAATGGTTGCAGGGTAAGGCCAGCAGTGCCGCGGGCGGGATGCGGGTGCAGACACGTATCATTTCCCAGCTGCCAGCCGCACAGCGTTGCCTCCCATCTGCATTTCCCAGCCCGCTCGAACACAAACGGGAGGCGGCGGGNCGCGCCGCCGCCAGCAGGTAACCGTGCCCGCCGCAGCGCCAGCCGCGGAGCCGCCAGCACAGCCATATTTGATGGGGTTTTTTTGTCGCTCCGGAGGCGGCGGGAGAGCAGTTTCGTGCCGAAGGTCGCTGCCTAGTGGAAATAAGATAGTACGTCATTAACATGGCGCCAAGAGCCGCGCCGCTCGGTACGGGGCGAGGGGAGGCGGCCGAGTTGCGGCTCCGCTATCCCACAAGCAACTTGTGCGGGGCTGGGGCGGGCGGAGGCGGGAGGGGAGGCTGCGCTGCCGCCCGGCGCGACCGGCCGGTGCCGGCAGCGGCGGCGGCTCCCTTTTTGTTCCGCTGCGGGCAAGTGGGCACCGCGCAGCTCCCCAGGTGCAGCGGCCAAGTGAGCTGCCGGTGTTCCGTGCCGTGCCATTCTGTGCCGTGCCGTGCATTGCCGTGCCGCCGGCCCTGCGCCCCAGGCGTCGCTGCAGGCTGCGCCGCGGGGGCAGCGCCGGGTATCGCCCGCCGCGGAAAGTAGGAAGCGTTGGAGCAACTTGGTAGCCAGATGGCAATGGCAGAGCGCAAGTCCTGCTCGGATACTGATGTGTAGGAAGGGGGTGGGGGAGAGTCATGGCCACTGTGTGTCACCGTGTTACCCAGATGCCCACGAGACCCGTCGCCTCTCGCCGCGGGCGAGGAGCGGTGTGCGTGGGAGAGGAGGTGTTTCGTGTGCAGGAGCAGCTTTG
>VZTH01008944.1:179-74285 GCA_013397815.1 Aleadryas rufinucha | reverse complement strand
GGAGCCGGGAGGGAGAAGGAGGGGGCGAGCCGGGCTGTTTCTCATGGAAGCCGGCGGCCGTGCAGCTGGCCGGGAAGGTGCCACCCCCGCGGGGGAGGTGTAGCCCGGCGGCGCCCGGGCCAGGAGGCTGCTCCGTGACCTCAGCCGGCCGCCGGCCGTGTCCTGGCGGCTCCGGGGCGGGCGCCGCTGCCGCGAACCCTGGGCGGGCGCGGTGCGAGGCCGGAGCGGAGATGGGATCGCTGCGGGAGGAGGAGGATGAGAGCCTCTCTGAGCGGTACCCGGCCGGGCTGGGGCCGGCGGTCGGGGTGAGCGTGAATGGCGCTTTGGAAGTGACTGCCGAAGCCTCGGCTGTCACCCTGCGGGGAGGTGGCCCCCAGCCCGCAGCCGTGGGCGCGGCGGGGCGGCCGAGGCTCAGCGCACCTGCGAGCAGCACCTGCCGCCGGCCAGCTTCTCCTCCCGGCGCTCTCCGGCTCCTCCGCTGACCGCCTTATTCTGACAAAGTTTGTTAGGTTCACCCACAGGTGAGATCCGGGGCATCCTGAGCTCTGTCAGCCCCCCAGTAAAACAGGCCGTGGGTGACCTGGTCTGAGTGGGCACACGTAGGTGTGAGGGAGTATTAGAGATTCCAGTAGGATTTAGCAACACATTTTAGTTGACGTTTTAATGTAAAAGGCTGAAGATGCTTTTATGCCAGCCCCATTTTTTAGAGAAGGATTTAGCTGTTATTTGGAATAATTTCCTTTTTAAGCAGGTGTTGTCTCTAAGCTAAGTCAGAAGCTGCCCACACTTGCAAACCTAAAACCTTCATAAAAGTTACACCAAAATATGCTTGTTATGATTCTATTTTTAGAGGTTTCTCACACTCAGTGGGATATTGTTGAAACAGCAAGGATTGTATGTTTTAGTGGCAGGATTTTCCCTCTGGCTTCAGATACCACTTGCTCCCTTCTTTTGAGCTATGTTTAATACGTATGTTTAAAATAAAATAATAATAATAAACTCCCCCTTCCTCTCACAGCTGCAGATTTTCCTTCCAGCTTCTCTGGTTTCATTCCCAATTCACAGAACCTAGTAAAAAAACCTTCCAGTCTTTCCTCAAATGTTTTCTCCACGTGGTTAGTACTGCTGCTTCGTGCTCCTGTTTTCAGCTGGAGATGACCAAGCTGGCACCATTTGCTAGCTGGAAGAGATGAACTGCAGTGGGTGCAGGTTGGGTTGCATTAATTCATGGCACCCAGTTTGTGCATTGCTCCAGATTTTGGGCAGTCAGTTTCACCACCACAGTTTGGGAATAATTTGCTGCCCCTGCCCAAGTAGTAAGGTAACATTATGAGTTGGCTTCCACAGGTGCATAAATGAGCATGTGGATTCCTGAGAAGTGTTGGGTTGATATGGCCAGGTTGTGCTTCTCTCTTGCCTTGTGAAATTTTGAATAGGTGTGCTGAATTCAGTAGAAATATTCCTTGTGAAGAACACTCTTGGCCTTGTTTGGCTAAGTACTTCTTTTTTTTGTGAGACTTGGAGGACTTTTTTTCTCCAAATTTAAGGTCTGTGGCTCTTTGCACTATGGACTGTGCTCCATAATACTGTAATATTTCATTGAAGAACTCTCCTTGTATCTTTGTGTGTATAAAATGTTGCTATGAAAGCTTTCATGGAATTTTAAAGTTTTAGGTGGATTTTAATAATGCAACTTATTTCTGATGTGCTCCCCCCCTTTTTTTTTTTTTTTGTTTTAGATCTAGGACAGAAGCAAAAAAGCTTCTTGTGATGTCAGGTGTCAGTGAAGAAGGCATGATGTTTATAAATAAGCTATTTAAAAAGAGCCCAGTAATAGGAGACAAATGTCTTCATCTACTACCCATTTTATTAAGCTGTGTCACACTTCACTTCCATTTGTACAATAGGTGTTTTGAAGCAATTTCTTCTGTACTAGAGATAATTAGGTCTTCGTTCCATTGCAGTTAGTGGGTTGCTTTCAGGAAAAGCCAGTTTTTCAGTTTGTCTTCAGGGTGTACATCTGTCATAACTCTGCTTTCTTCCCATTCTGTCTCTGCAGCTGTTCAGTGCAGTTTGTTATAGTGACACCCGTTAACATGGTTACAGTTAATTGTCTGTCAGAGTTTGAATTATACACTCTTTTACCCAGGGGTTTATACAGCCCTTGAAAATACTTCACTAAGAATTGTGCTGTGGAAAACCTTTGACCTGAGGATGTAGATTTTTCCATGTATAATTATTTTTTACAATCTGGTTCTGTTTAGCCATTTGCATAACAAGGACTGACACACTTTACATCTTTCTCTTTGATTGCCTCTCTACTTGAGGTCAAGCTGTGTGAAGAACTATGTGGGGTTCTTAACTGTGCACGTGGTATGTGGCACACGGGTGTGATGTGTGTGCATGCTGTTGGCCCGGTTTCATGGGGTAGTGTCTGGATTTCTGCTCTTTGCATTTTTTACACTCCTATCAGTTTATTTTATCTCTTGGAGAGGTAAGATTGGAGTAGCATGGTAATGCACATTGCTAAAAATAGTGAATTTGCTGTACTGTGTCATGGTGCTGAATCTAACCTGTTGCACTGCATCTACCATCAAATACTGAGAAGAGGACAGCAAAGTCTGTGTGCCTACCTGCATACAGTTACTTGTATAGACTTAGATGTTTGTTGCTCAACTCCACAAGGGTATATAACTTCAGATGCTGTTTTGTGGTCTGACATTGATTATATTGGGTTATTGTCTATAGTAATTTCATTTGCACAGCATTTACAAGTATTTTGAAAAAGGCTTCCCACGCTCTCCAAAATACAGAAGCCAGTTTCAGGTGGCGTAATCTTGCCTTTAAAAACAATTTGAGCAAATGCACCATCAAAGTTCAGAGTTTCATTTGTTTGTTTAGAGTTTGTACCTAATCAATGAGCAAAACCCAGAGCTTGACTTCCAGAGCAAGCACTATGGAAAAGCGACTGGTGGTGTGTTTCTGTAAAACAGAGCAGCACCTTCAGCCTCTGGACCAGTGCAGTAGAGCGTGTTACAAGCTGTGCTGGCCTCACCAGTGCTGCCCTGGTGTGGCCAGCTCATCTGAGGACGATGGGGGCTAAAAAGATGTGGTCTCTGTCCCATCTATGCCGTTAGTCACGGTGGTGTGATTGCATGAAGTGCTCTTGGATGCTTTGCTGCCTGTGGAATTGGCATAACATTGCCTGCAGAGCTGTGGCTGTTTCTCAAAAGTTGTGTTTGGTTGAAGGCTGACATTAGTCCAAGTCCAGTTTGGTTCCTCCCCAGTAAATGGGTATATGTTATACTGAAGTGCTCAGGAGAAAACACAATCAACGTGCTGTGTTGTGTGGTCTGACTGATTTCTGAAAGGATGGTTTTGACACAAAGAAACAATCGTCTTTTGAGGAAATGAAACTGAAAGTTTACATACAAAAGTTGCTGAGTTATTAAGAATTCACAGGTGTCACTGAAAACTGATAGAGAGTGTGGCTTGGTGATGCAGCCCTCGTTACCTTAGGGTTGTTGGACTCTGTGGCAGCTTTTGAAGTGCTGGGCTTTCTCTTCAGGTGAATAGTGTGTTGGACAAATGCCCTTTTGGGGCTGGTGTAAGAATTTGGGAAAAACAGCTGTAGAAATGTTTGATAGAAGATCCAGGGTTCACAGGCACTGCTTGGCTGACACTATTTGTTCTGTGAAGGGGGTTGGGAGGTCACTCTGGGGCATGTGTGGGTGCAGTGAATGTTTTGTGGAAACTTCTGGGCTGGACAGCAATTACGTGATTGCATGCACTTGGGAATTGAGCTCAGTCATCTGGGTGTCTCTTCCTGCCCTGCAAGTGTTGCAGGCTGGGGTGCATAGCTTTTACTGCTGGTATTAAAGCTGGGCTCAAGTGTTTTACCCTTTTTATGCTTACATGTGAATTCTCTTTGCTTAGAGGCGTGGCGATAATAGTGTATGCCTACTGGAACAGGGAAAAAACTTGCAGCATCAGTCTACATCTAACCATCACTGTCCATAATCCATGTTTATTTCTAATATGCACTTTTTAACTTTTTTTGTTTCTTGTGTGACTTTGAGTCACCCACCACCTGACAGAAACTGGTAGCCTTTGAGGCAGAGGCACCACAATATGCCTAAAACCAGCAGCATTTCAATCTGCATGCTTTTAAGTCTTATTAGCTGTTCCAGTGTTATCTCTAGAACATGTGTTCTGAGCTGTGGATATGAACATCTGGTGGGAGCAGTTTAAAATGGTTTTAGAAGTTGAAAAAAGCTGTTCTTCTAATGACAAAAGTTCCAGGGGGTTAATCTTACGGGATTTGAGTCTTGCTCTAAGAAGCCAAATGCTGCTTTTTCATCTGTGATTTAGCTCCCTGTAAACTCAGGTTAGGTTCAAAGATGGCAAAATGAGATCTCTGGGTTTTAACTCCTTTATTTTTTTCCCCCCCACATGCATGTATTAAACAATCTCATGGGAGCTTCATCAAATGGGATATTTCTTTTAATGTTACTATTGAGAACACAGGCTTTTCAGTGTGGCCAACTTCAGACACCTGACTAGAGTGGACAAGGAAATTAGCTGCCTTATCTAATACTCTGTGCTCAGGAAAGTGGCTTCTGTTCTGGCTTATTTCCTGAAAACCTGTGGAGAGTGCGTGAATTGGGAGGTGTGAATACCATTCTTTCCTTTAAACAGCAACCAAAAAGGAGATGTTCAGTTTGTTGTTTAAAGACACATGACAGGAGGAAGAAGGTTCCGTCTCTTTCCTTATTTTTTTGAATTTGCAGAAAGTATAGCTAGGAGAAGATCAACTCAAAATGCACTTGTCTAGAAAGATGTGATGTAGCAGAACTCCAAATTTTCTTGTTTGTTGCAAGTTCGCAGGTGTGTCTCAGTGCACATACACTCTGTTATTTTCCTTTACAGTGTATCATGCGTTTCAGACCACATGGGAAACAAACCAGGAAGGGAGGATTTTGACCAGGAATATACAGATTACACTTCTGAGATAGTATAATTTTCCTTTATTTTCTTCCTTTTTTTTTTTACTTTGTTTATGGGAGATTTTTGCTAAGTGAATATCTTCTTTTACATTGCTTCTATTAATATGTGAACTAATAGAAAAAGTACCTTACAGAATAGATATTCATCCCCCTAGTTTTGGCCTTATAAGAACTAATTATAAGAACTAATTGATTTTTCAGTTCTGTCTTAGCCTGTTTTGGATCTGAATGCTGGCTTTCTGTCTTTATAAGTGAATGTATAGGAACTTGGCTCTGGATCTCCTGCATTTATACCAGATCTGTATTCAGTAGGTTTTGATGGTCCTGGCTGCTCTCTGTTTTTATCCACTGGCAGCATTTCTGTCTCCCATACACACGAAGTTCTGGCCTGCCTCAAAGCAATTTTTGGACAGAATTCTTCTAGCCCTGTAAGAGGCTGCCATTTATGATTCTTTATTCTCTGGCATCAGACATTGTATGTGCACTTTTACTCTATGAAATGGTGACAAAAGGTCTTGGTAAGGTGAACCATTCAGCTTCTCTTTAGTGAGAAAAGTTTGCAGTTCCAAACTGTTACGTGTTTCAATGACAGATGTATAAAATCCCACTCTGAAAAGTCAGTCTGTGGGAGGGAGGCTTCCCCCCACTCTGTTTGCACATGTAATA
Organism: Aleadryas rufinucha; assembly: GCA_013397815.1. NCBI lineage: Eukaryota > Metazoa > Chordata > Aves > Passeriformes > Aleadryas > Aleadryas rufinucha. The sequence continues at coordinate 68,613 of VZTH01008944.1, read as the reverse complement.
TGAAAAAGGAGGCAGTCCTGCAATGCTCAGGCTCTTAGAACTGTATTAAGTTCTCTGGAAGTGTAAAACAGAGTCTCAGGTTCAGTTGTTTGTGACTTGCTAGTGGTGACAAAATGAATTCCCTCAAAAATGCTAATTTCTTTTTATATGAATCATTTCTGGAAGAGCAGGTATTTTTGTGCTCTTTTGGAAATAGTTTCAAGCTTTGGTTAGGCATTTTGGGTTTTCTTATTTTGGGAATCAGTCTTATAAGAGTCAAAAGCATTATTGAATTTCCTACAATGAGCCATGTCAGTGAACAAAGTTGAAGTAGTTAATTCTTACACTGAAGGGCCAATGGAAGGAGTTTTGTTGAGAGGTTTCGAGGAAGTCCGAACTCACATGGAAGTAAGGCTAGATTTTCTGCACTTAACTAGAAACAATAAAATGTTTTGGCATCTGATCTCCAAATCTGTGTGCAGAGGTAGGTGTGAGGGATTTGCTGCTAGCAGAGTGCCCAGATCTTGTTGGTACCACGATTGATATGTGGTAAGTGAAGACTCAGGGCTTTTGATGTGCATCTAGAGTCCTTGTCAGTTTAACTTATGGTGGATATGCATTTCTGGACTTGTCTTGTCATGTTTTTTCTGCTCTTCAACTTGCACTTCTTAATAGCTTTTTACATGTAAATACTGATTAGCTATTTACAGCTTCCTCATTTTTTCTGAATTTGGTTTCATTCCACAGGGAATGCACACAAAAATACCAATGTCCTGAGAATGGCAGTTAAAAAGATTTGGAATTTTTGGCCTTTTTATCATGGGCTCACGTGCCCATGAGCTTGGTATTGGTAGACATCTGGCAGTTTGGAGGAACCTCTGAATGATCATCTGAAAAACGTTCCTCTCAAAGAACAGTTAGTGTTAGGCATGGCAGTAGAAATGTGCCTGGAAGAGGAAGTAACGCTCTCATCTTGGAGGGTGGTTCTTTCCAGGGCACAGATGATGCATGTTTGGTTAATCTGGGAAAACTGGGCTTGCTACTGCTGATGTTTCATTTTTTATGTCTAAGTGGATGACTTTAATCTCCGATTTCGTAAATCTGGCACTTTAAACAGGAATAAAATTGCTCCAAAAATATATTAGCCAAAGTAAATATTTACACAAGCAGTAAAAATGTTATTGTATTGCAAATCTAGTGTCAGAATAGGCAGGGGAAGTTAAGCATATTGGCTGCAGATATTTAGTGATTTTAACGCGTCTCAGGACAAAACACAATTTTTGGGGGGATGAAAGCTGGTGGGTTGTCACTGCCACTCTCCAGTGTTGTTCACCTGTTCATATGATAACAGCCTAATTAAGCACCCTTGAGAGGTTCACTGTTCATATTTCAGCTGCTGCTGAAGTTGTTTGTTTTCCTTTGTGTGCTGTAAATGCTCGCATGCCATCAGAAGCACAAGTTGATGACTGTGTGTTATTACCTGGGGTTAAGTGCTGTCTCATTGCTTCCCAGGCTGCCTGCTGTTTCCCGGGGAGATCATGAAACGACATCGGCTTCCTAGCAGCAGTGAGGACTCTGACGACAATGGCAGTAAGTGCTCCTTTGTTGTAGAGTGCAGGAGGTTATGAGTTGGAAAACGTGTTCTAATGCAGTGTTTTATGTGCCAGAGGCATTTTGCACGTTGGTTGAACTGGTAGAAATGTGTGTAAGGATCTAGTTCTGAACTCAGTCGCTCTGAGCACAGGTAGACAGTAGATCCAGGATCTCCCCCTGTTGAACTGACATGTAGTTTTAGTTATTAAGATAAAACAAGAGGAAAAAGTCAGTGGTCATCTTTTAAATCTTTGCAAGCAGCATAATCTACCATTATAAAGACAGAGTGAGCTTGGAGGTGTCTGCTGACATTGCCCATAGAAGTTTGCATAAGGATTTTAAATTTGCTTCAGTGTTCTCATACCCTCCTATGCAGTGGAAAGTAGTGCTTCAAGCTTAAGTAGAAAAGATTAGTGGAGCATAAAAGTTGTTCCTCACTGCATTTGAAGATTTTCTTTGAGGAATCACTCACAAGAATTTGCATTCAGCAAATCACTAATTTAGATACAGAATGTATTTATGGTTTTTAACTGTTTCTATACTGATGGAACTAGCACACACTGTGGTATCTCTCTGTCTTGTGTTTGGATTCCAGTGACTGATAATCTTTCATTTAAGCAGAAAAAAGAAGGGATTGGGGGGAGAGACAAAATGTCAGTTTGGGGAATGTGCCAAGGTGTCTTATTTGCCCAAGCAAGCAAATAGATTGTACTTGACAATACTGCAGCTTAGCCAGTCGTCAGAGAGGTTTTTGTGGTTTTAATTTGATCTATCTGGGTGCACACCTTCAAACCTGAGGTCTTTTGTAAAACTTCAGTCTGAAAATGAGTGGGGTGGTTTCCCAGGTGCTTTTGGAAGCTTCACTCTGAGAACTTATCCCTGTGGTACACTGTGGCTCCACATAGGTGACTGCTTCACCTGCGTGCATTTCTTAGGTGTGTCTGTGCTGCCTGGGAATCCGCTCAGGTATGGCCAAATCTGCCTCTTAAAACAACCCTAGGCAAACTGTTGCTGAAATGAAGTAATAAAGGTGAAAGGATTAGAGAAGGTAAGAACTAGCAGGCTGATTAGCAGTTAGTCCAAATAAGGATTGAGCAAAATCTGTTAGAGGTGAGGAATTTGGAGAGCTACCTGCAGTTGGGGGATTTTGGAAGAAAAAACCCCAAACAAATCAGACATGTTTTTCTTGGTTAGAAGTTTACTTGAGGTTATTAAAATTGAAGTCAGTGTACTTCCTTAAAGGGGGATGTGTACTTCCCAGAAACAGAGGTGTGTTTTTACTTGTAAGATAGACAAGTAGCAGCAAACATGATGTCTTCCATTCGAATTTAGCTTCACCCTTTTTTCATTCCCTAGCAGTTTATAAAATAGTGTTTCATATTAGTAATAGTCTTTATTTTTGCTCTCTTAGCTGGTTTTTTTCAAGCCTTTGATCTCTTCATGTACCTTGTGTAGCAGCTTTTACCAAATAAAATATGAAGCAATTAATCTTGAAATTGAAGTTCTGAAATAGATACAATTGACTGACCTGTTGCTGATTACAGCGCTTGCTTGTAATGTCATTTGATGTATGACTATTTGGAATAGAGTTATCAACTTAGTGAATTATATTTTCCACGAAATCTGTTCCATAGATCAAGATACAAGAAAATGAGTTTGGAAAAGAAAAGGAAACCTCTTGCCCTTTTATGATCTGTCTATTTGCAAGCCTTGTTATTGCAAATAACTTCACTGAATAAATTGCATGGCAGAGGTAGTGAAATTTTAAAAGTATTTTCACGTATTATTTGAAATATATACCACTTCTTTGCATTACACTTGTTTTTTTCTTGATTATGGTTTTTTTTAGTCTTGTGAAGTTACTGGGCAAATTCAGATACAGGTTCCTGCGTATTCATTCTATTACTGTCTACATGTTCAGAAAGATCAAGGGTTATTAATCAGAAGCCCAGATAATGTTTAATGTGGGGTCAGCACTTCCAAGGCTTTTTGTCATTCAGACTTCCCTGAAAAGGATGACTGACTTAGATCCTTTCCACTTTTCCTGTTACAGGAGATACCAGTGGTTCCTTGCGACTATGTTTGAATGTCAAGGGTGTCCCCTTACAGGTTTCACCTTCACAGGATCTCTCTTGCCTTTAGCAGAATTACTGATTACTCCTCACTGTGTTTGTTTCTGTATTCTTACTTTGCCAGTAGTATCTTTGATCAGTAGTCTTAGAAGGGTAAGCAAGTTTTTTTCCCCCTCCCCCCTGAAAAAAGATAAAAATTTCTATTGAGTTTTTGTGGTCTATATTGAAGGCTTCAAGTTTTTGACTAACTATTTTTCCTTCTCAGAGTTTCCAGAGGCTGACAACAATTACATTTGGCTATTCTGGGCATTTCAAACAGACATCTTCTAATTGAAAAGTTGAATTTAAATCAACATGTAGTTGGAATCCTGTTAGCAAGCACCTGCTTCCGTTTCAGTCAGTGGTGCCTCTTGACCCTCCAGTGGACTCACTGCATCATTATGAGCTCTGTGGTCTTTGAGCTTAGGGCTCAGCACTGCTCTCCCTCATCCTACAAGGTGAGGATTGGGCCTCCAGCTGCTGCAGTTCTGCAGCTGAGTTTTCAGACTGTGCTTTACTAGACTGCAATCAGGCATCTCAAGTTCATCATGAGGGTCGCTGAGTAAATGTGGAGTAGTCTCAATGATGGTGCTTTTTTGGGGTAGGCTCCAGCATGTAGGCTAGTGAAACCTGGAAAATATTTTGGCATGAAAAAAATCTACATTTTGTTTTGTTGAGCTTGGGAACCTGAATATTTGGAATGTAGTAATAATGATGCCACTAATAATGGAATTTATAAAAAAATAAATGTTGTTTTCCATTGGCTCACTGAGCTGAATCAGTTTCCTTGGTAGTCACAAGCAAACAAAGCTCATACCCAAGTGCTAAAAATACATTGTGCTGGAGATGTATTAGTTCTTCAGAGGAAGAAAAAGATGCTCTCATTTTGTGAGATGAAAGAAAAGAGAATGGCTTTCATTTGGGGTGAAATACAGAAGAGAAGAAAGCTTAACAACATAGCTGCAGTCCTAGAGTATATACATGTATTTACTGACTCACCTAAGATATTTTAGTGTAGGTGGTTATGTGTTATTTGCAGTATTTTAAAGCCTCTCAGCTTAAAGTCAGCACCTTTGCTTTCCTCATCACTTCTTTGCCCTCGAGACTTGATTCTTTCCCTAAAGCTAAGCTTCCAAAAGTATTTATTTCATGTACTTCAACCTAACTACTGGAGATTGTTAAGCTGTGTCCCCTTAGAATCAAAATTCTAAATCCTTTTTTCAACACAAAGCCAAAATAGCATATTTGAAGCACTGGGCAAGGGGTGTCAGTGCCAGTTGTGCCTGGCAGTTCTGCAGTTAGTCCCTGGGTGTCCGAGCATGTTCTCAGGGATTTCATTTTCTGAAATTGGAGGTCACTTTTGAACATCTTATCCGTGAAATATAATTGAATGAAAAATGGCTGCAGGCATCGCTCTGGATTTTGAACTCTTGTCTGAATACAGAGGAGTGGTGTTGAGAGAGGCTTGGGGAAGTGCTTAAGAGCGTTTGCTCCTGAAAGCTTTTCTTCTTTGGTCAGCTGGCAGAGCTTGTTTGTTTCTGTGGCCTTCCAGATAGTGTAGTACAGCAGCTATAATGGGCATTCATGTTAGCCAGGCCCATCATAAAAGCCTGGTGAGGTACATGCTGCATTCTTCAAAGCCCGTGGGAAGGAAATCAGTAATGTTTATCTGAAATCAATTACGCTTCTGTTTCCTGGTGGCTGGCTAGAGTTTTGATAGTTTTTAAGCAAATTTTGTTACATTGCTTTTCAGCTTGCTCCTCTGTTGCTAAACCTTCTCTTTATGGTTCTGGGTCTCACGCTAATTAAATGTTTGATACTGAAGCTGTTTTAGCTTTCCTGCTCAGTGTTTGACACCTGGCTTTTTAGCCTCCTTGGTCTGCAAATCTGCAAAGGTGGTTTGTGCTGAATATTCCATATGCTGTTTCCTGGTGAGATCAAGTTGTACAGTGGAGGAGTTCCCATTTATAGCTTCAAGGCATTCCTTTTTGCATAAATTGGTTGGACATGTGGACAGCTTGTTTTTGAGAAAGGTCTGAAGCTCATGGACATTAGTATGAGGGAAATTGTGTGAAATCCAGGCACTCCTTGGTGTCAGAGAGTTTGTGTGCTGTTTTCCATGAGCAAGGAATTCAAAGCATGATTTTATTCAGACTTTACTTGTTCCCATGATGCTTTTTCATTTATTCTTGGAGGGGTTATCAATTTATCATACTCCTACATGCAGAGTGTCTGAGAGAAGAACTGAAGACACTTGCAGATGAAAAATACTTCCAAGATTTACAGAGTTTCACGTGAGTTCTGAGAAATGAAAGATTTAATACCTATGGATTATGGAATAGAGTTCTGTAATTTAGGCAGACTCTTATTCTATCATTGCTAAACAAATGTTATTTTAAAGTTAAACGAATTTTGCCAATATCCATTGCACTGACTGAATGACGAGGATCTTAGATTTAGAAAGGGCTTTGAATCCCAGTGGGTTCCTGTAGTGTTTGAGATGGATCCCAGAGTGCCTTCACAAAGGTTACCGAGTACATAACCTTGAGGGTGTGTGTCATTTACTGTAGAATTGCAGCCGCCGCTGGCCTGAAATGAGGGGATTGCATGTGCAGAGAAAAGGAAGTGAGGAATATTTTTTTGTTTTTCATTTGAACTGGCTGGGACCTTAAGGGATGGTGATTAAACAACAGAACGTAACGTAGTTACAGTGCTCAGAATTTGGGCAAAGCAGCAAGTGTAGTGGTCACTACTGTGCCTTTGAAAAAGGGTTGGAGAGTGATGACAAATGGTAAGAACGAGCATCTTATCTAAAGGTTAATCTCAGAGTAGGGCAGAGTGGCTTGTGGTGAAGTTGCTGGAGCAATCTGCAAGAGTGGTTTGAAAGGCTTGTCTTGGCTGATAGGGTATCACATCTGAGGAAGGGACTTCCCATTATCATCACTGTCATTTGACAGGAAAAAAGATTTGACAGGAGGAAAAGTACCAGGAAGACCACAACTCTGGACATGAGGAGAGCAGACCTCAAGCTACTCAGGGAGCTGGGAAAAGTCCCCTGGGAAAATGTTTTTGCAGGTGCTGGGGTGCATCAGTGCTAGTCACTTTTTAAACACCACCTCCTAAGGGCACAGGAGCAGGCAATGCCTAAATGTTGCAAGTCAAGCAGGCGAGGCAGAAGGCCGGCTGGGCTGAACTGGGATGTCCTCTTGGATGCAAGGTGAAAAAGGAAGGTGTATGCCCAGTACAAGCCAAGTCAGGTGACATGGGAAGAACACAGAGATGCTGCTTGCCACTGTAGGGAGAAATTCATGTGGCCAGAGCTCGGTTGGAGTTGAAGGTGGCCAGAAATGTGGGGGACAATAAAAAGAGTTTTGTCAAATACATTAATGGCAAAAGGCAGTATTGCAATAGCATCAGCCTGTTACAGGATGAGGGCGATCACCTCACGAACAGGGACACGGACAAGGCAGAGGTGTTTAATGCATTCTTTGCCCCTGTCTTCAGCACTGATGATGGACCAAGGGGGTGTCAGTGTCCTGAGCTAGAGGATCATGATGGTGAGAATAATCAACTCCCAGTTGAGCCTGAACTTGTGCAGGATCTGCTGCTGCAGCTGGATTCCTACAAATCTATAGGGCTTGATGGGCTTCATCAGAGAATCCTCAAGGAGCTAGCTGATGTCATTGCAAAATTTCTCTTGATGATTTTTGAGCAGTTTCAGGAATCCTGAAATGTCCCAACTGACTGGAAGCTGGAAAACGTTGTCACAATTTTCAAAAAGGGCAGGAAGGAGGACTGCAGAAACTACAGGTCTGTCAGTGTCACTTCAGTGCCTGGTAAAATCATGGAAAAGATTATTTGGGGAGGTATTGAAAAACAGCTGTAGGATAACACAACCAGTGTTGGTCACAGCCAGCACAGCTTTGTGAGGGGAAAGTCCTGCTTGTTGAATCCTTCTACAATAGGGTAACCACCTAGCTGATCTAGGAAAGGCAGTAGGTGTAATCTTTTTGGACTTCAGCAAAGCTTTGAATACAGTCTCCCACAGGATCCTTCTGGACAAGATGTCTGGCACATATCTGGATAACCATGTTATGTGATGGGTGAGCAACTGGCTCGTGGGTTGGGCACAAAGGGTTATAGGGAACGGGGTGACCTCAGGCTGGTATCCAGGTTCTGCGGCGCTCCATCCTTGCCCTGTGCTCTTCAACACCTTCATAAATGACTTGGACACAGAACTGGAAAGGACACTAAGTAAGTTTGCTGATGACACTTAATTGGGAGGTGCTGTTGACTCCCTTGAGGGCAAAGAGGCCCTGCAGAGACCTCAGCAAATTAGCGGGCTGGGCAATCACCAACCATATGAAGGTCAACACGGGCAGGTGCAGGATTCTGCACCTGGGAGGGGGCAGCCCTGGTTGTGTGTGCAGACTGGGGGATGAGAGGCTGGAGAGCAGCGCTGTGAAATGGGACCTGAGGGTTCTGGTTGATGGACAGTCAACTGAGCCAGCAGTGCCCTGGCAGCCAGCAGGGCCAGCTGTATTCTGGGGGGCATGAGGCACAGCATCGCCAGCCAGGCAAGGGAGGGCACTGTCCTGCTCTGCTCTGCACTGGGGCGGCCTCAGCTCGAGTGCTGGGGGCAGTTCTGGGCGCCACAATATAAAAACAACATTAAGCTATTAGAAACCATCCAAAGAAGGGCTGCAAGGATGGTGAAGGACCTTGAGGGGAAGCCATATGAGGAGTGGCTGAGGTCACTTGGTGTGCTCAGCCTGGAGAAGAGGAGACTGAGGGGAAACCTCACTGCGGTTACAACATTCTTGTGAGGGGGACCAGAGGGGCAGGCACCGATCTCTTCACTCTCATGACCAGTGTCAGGACTCAAGGAAATGGCCTGAAGCTGAACCAGGGAGGGTTAGGTTGGATATCAGGAAAAGGTTCTTCACCCAGGTGGTTGGGCCCTGGAAAAGCCTCCCCAGGGCAGTGGTCACAGCACCAGCCTGACAGAGTTCACAAAGCATTTGAACAATGCTTTTGGGCACATGGTGTGACTCTTGGGGCTGGTCCTGTGCAGGGCTAGGAGTTGTACTCCATGATCCTGATGGGTCCCTTCCAACTCAGCCTATTCTGTGATACCATGATTCATTTTTGGAGAGGCACAATTTTCTTTACAAGACTGCTAGATTGAGTGCACCTAAGTCCACTGGACTTTCAAAGCCTGACAACACTGTGTTATCAGCCTATGAATGGGAGGTGCTCAAATTGACTTTGATAAGCTGTAGTAAACTTGAGTTAAAACTGTTCACTGTTATGGCTGCTATGGGAATTGAGCTGGGGAGCTAGAGTGGCACTTGGGTCTTGTGCTGAAAAACAAGATGAGGTCTAGGAATGCCTGACTGTTAGAAGAGTGACATGTGCCTGTGAGTGGTTCTATGTGTATTCTTTGAGATGATAAAACTCAAATATGTGCTGCTGAGGAAAGGGGTGACAGGAGGGAACTTGTATGAAAGTGCTGTGGCGGGGAGCTGCAAGGATGGTCCATTATGTGTGTCAGAGACCGAGCAATTGTGCTGTGGTGTTGTAAAACACTGCAGAGATCGTATGGATCGACGCATTGTTCAGCAGCTGCAACTGGGGAGTCATCAAATGACACTAAATTTCAAGTAGCATTGCTGTTGACAAGAGATAAAAGCTATTGCTTCTTCTGTTTTGATCTTGAATGAGATTCTTGTATAATAATACGCTGTAAAGATAAGGAAGATAGATGGGCTAGCCCTCCAGCAACAGAAAAGTGAGAAAGGAAATTTGGCTATGTGAGACGGTGTCTTAGGTTATGTTTGCTTGCATGCTGCTTTCTCTGCGTTAAGGCCTGAAGACTTCTGCCCAGCCAGCTCTTTCTGTACCTGACGTAATGGAAGCTGCTCACAGAATAGTTTGCTTCTGTTTGCTTTGTGCTAGAATTTGAGTCCAGGCATGGAGATATTTCTAGGTGACATGGAGCTCCTGCTGTAAGGAGTAGTAGGCCAAGCACTGAATGGGGAGGCCGAGCACCTCTGTTTTCTCCTCAGGCTGCAGATCTTTCTGACAGCGTTGGCAGCGGCACCTAGTTGGTCTCAGAGTGAGCTGCAGAGCAGCACAGGCGTCTGGAAACGCCAGTGTTAAGCAGAAGTGACAGCCAGACACAGATCCGTGTCAGGGCTGCTTTGCTCTGTTGTGCTGCCTGGTGTAGCGAGGTAGCGCGAGCGTATTTACGGTGGGAGAAGTGCTCGCAGTGATCTGAGGCTTTGAAGTGTTCAGAGGCTGTAGCAGCAGGTAGTTCTCCAGGGACACAGCTGGGTGCCTTACAGGTGGCTTTACAACAGCCTTGTGCATGATACCTAATAGCTGAGACTTCTCTGCTCATGCTGAGCAGTGTATTAGTTGTGGGGTAGAATTCCCTCAGGGCTTGAATTGTTTTATTGGTTCCAAGCAATTTTCTGTTTTGATTGGATTTTTTTTTGGAATGAAAACGTATTCTTGACAGATCATTTAATAAAATGATACAGTTAAAATTGATTAAGTTTTTCCTTTTGGGAAGCGTGTGTTCTTCACAAATAGGGAAAAAGAATGCACACTCCTTGATTGCTTTCTTTTATTATCAGGAGGCGTGTGTGTTACATACACCCTGTGGTGGTATTATAGAAACACTGTATTTACAGTGTGAAGTGCTCATAGCAGCCTTGGGGAACGGAAAAAATTCCTATTTGAGTCTGAGAAGTCCTTTGCAGCACCAGTGGTGTGTTAGAGCTCGGGCTCCCTTGCTGAGGATTACAGTGTACATTTTTAGTGGTTTGGGATTTCTTTTTTCTTTTTGTCTTTAAGAAGGTAAATGCAAAAGGAAAACTGAGAACATGTAGTAAGAGTATGATCCCTCTCCCATTGTTCTCAGTGATGAAATCCTTTTAAAACACATGAACACCTCGGTCATCTGAAAGAATCCGAACCGTAGAAGAATCCAAGTGATCTTGGTGATCCAAGTGATCTCTCAGAGTCATGGTGCTGACTAGGCTACTGTGTTCATGCTAAGCTTGCCATGATCATGGAACACTTAATAAGATACCTTTTATTTCTGTTGTCTAACGATGATGGAAATGCATGTTTTGAATGTGTTTATTTGGCTTAGTGCCTTGGAGTTGTGTATTTTTCATGCTCACTGTTTCTCACATGGCTTATGGTAGCATGGACTCTCTTAACATCTCACTGTTTTGCCATCTGCTGTGAAACTCATTCTTCCTATGAGGTTTATAATGGTATCTTATAGAACTTTTATATCTTCCAAATCCCAGTGATTCAGACTTGCCTTATGATTTTTTTTAATTTTAGTTTTATTTTACCAAAACTCTTGGTAAACTCTTGGTAAAGTTTAACTCTTGTCTTGATCTTTAGTTGTTTTTCTAGTCTTACATCCAGTTTGGAACTAAGGCTAGTACTCAGAAACCTTGGTGAATACAGTGATTTTGGATACTTAATGAAAGAGGACAATTTTGGTGAAAAGTGTCTGGAATCTTTCTAAAATAACTGAAGTAGGTTCATGTCCTTTTTATAGTACAGAAGAGCTGTTTTGAATCCTGTGTTTTGTTTGGACTAGGGTAGATTCTGCCTTCTGTATAATCCAGGAGTGGTTCTTACTTCATGCACTCAAGATGTACAAATCAGATCATTAACCACTGAAGTAGGTGTAATTGCCTATGAATTTTTGCTTTCAGTGAGGTCCCTTTTCTGTATTAGGTATGAAAATATGGAAAGGATGCTTAATGGACAAATAACGTCCTTAATTTTCCTCCTGCACTTTTATTGGTGTAGGCAGAGTGGGTGGATGGCTTGTTAGTGAGAGCAGCTTTGGGAAATTCAGTGACCTGGGCTTGGCACTGGTGAAGACAGTGGTGTTTTGCCATTAGCTTTGATGGAAGCAGAGCTGAAACTCTTGTTTGGGATTTCAAAAGTAGTTAGATTCAATACTGTTATGGGCTGGATATTTTGCTGTCATTTGGCTGGCTCCTCCAATTTCTTACTTTCGTGTCTAAGCAGTGGTGCTGTTTGAATCTATGAATTCAAGGCTTATAGTCTGGCTTTGTTTATTCAGTGAGTAAATGTTTTCCTATTGATGTGAAGCCCTTGCCAAAGGTCATCTGTTAGCTGCAGTGTGTAGTAAAACCTCAGTCCCATGAGGAATTCTTCCACCGTTCTCTCCTAGTATTATGTAGTTTACACTGCTCAGAAAAATCCAACAGCCTCTTCAGTGTTTCCGCTGTGCATTCACCAATTTTGTGTGCAAGGAAGTGGCTGTTACAGAACTACGTGAGACACTTTCTTCCCTTATTCAGGGTAGCGAGGTAGTTGGCATGGAAAAAACACTCATAACAGATCCTGAGGAAGGCTGGCTGTGTCTGAGTTGTCTCTTATGCGTGGAAATTTTACGTAGCGTGCTTTCATATAGCACTTGAAAGATCATTTAAAGTGAAGCTCCTGTAGTTTTGATGATAACAGCTACCCTTTTGTGTAACATGGAATGGTTAATTAATCCAGTGACCAAGCCCTTGTGTACATGGACACAGAAGTGTGCATTTAAGACACTTGTTCTGATGTGTAAGATGATGCAGTGAAGAAATGGAGATGGATGATATGGTAGAGATTGGTTTACTCCTCACCTTTGTAGCTTCTTTGTGGCATGAGAGAGACCTGGAAATCCATCTGTTAATACTCACATTGAAAAAAAAAAAAAAAAAGCAGCCCATACTCATTTTAAATGCAATTTATGATAAATTGTCATCAGAGCTGAATTAAAGGACACTGGTAAAGACCCAGAAGTACATCACACTGCCATTACACTAATTTTGGCAGATGCTTGCCTTACTTGGGAACAACTGTGTGAAAGCCTCCGGACTCACCAGCTCATCTCTCAAAGAAACTTGAATCAAACACACCTTGCCAGTACAGCTTGTTGTTCTTAATTCTTTATCTTGTGTGCAGGCTCTCTCTCCCAGGTCCAACAGTGTGCAAAAACACTCGGATCCACAAATGAATTGGAAATTTCCAGGTGCTGAATTGCCAGTGCAGCGGTTTAACTTGCTGAACACCTCAGTGGCAGCTAGTTGGTCAGATATTAATGTCTTGCCAATGGAAAATATCAGAACCCATGAGAACTGAATACTAATCTGTGTGGGTATGTACGTGGTCTGTGTCTTCTAGGGAGGCTGTTGATTAAAGAAATCACATCTGTCTGTTACAATGTTAATATTTACATTGCTACATTGACGTGAAAAATCAGGGGTTTTTTGTCATGCATTTTAGTTATATATCTCACAGTTTCTGTGAAGGATTTTACTTATTCCCTTCTGACTTTAAGTTGATTTTGGGTATGGGCTGATAGGATCCTCAGACGAAGTTCATACTCCTGCTTGTGTTTCTTCTTCAGTTTTCAAGGGAATGTTTAAATGGAATGGTACTTAAAAGATCTTGGAAGTCTGGCTTTTCTCACAGATTAATAAATGTCAGTCAGTCGCTATTTTTCTTTTTTTTTCTTATTTTTTTCCCTTCATAGAAAGAAGGAAGAGTGCTGATAATTTCACCATCTTTTATAGTAAAACACTAACATTTGCTTCAAATGATCACCTCTGTATTCTTACCTCAGGAGATAAGATTTTTAGCTATTTGCTGCGAACATTGCTTCAATTTTGACCATTTTGCATATTCTGTGTAATGTCTGTTACTCATTGCTGTCTTCCAGAGAGTTTTTGCTGGGGCAGATTCCTTAATGTTTCACTAACTGAAAAGAGAAGACAAACAGATAACTAAAACATAATGAATTCTTCTGATGACTTCTTGTTCAGTCATATCTTTCCAATGAATGCCTTGAACAGTTACTTCACTTCTAAAATTATTTATTTATTTTTAATAGAGAACTTGTCCTGTCCTGTGCTTTTGAACAGTGCTTTCTGATCCTCGAGAGGTTTCTGCTGGCTGGTGTGAGGCAGAGCTGCTCTTACAGACTGTAGCCTCACCCTTTTTACTCCTACCATGTTTGTGCACAGGCAGTGAAGGAATGAGCCTTTGCATCAGTTTGCTTCAATTTGTCTGCAATTGGTGCCCAGATTTGCAAATTCTGATTGCATCCTTCAGAGTTCATGACATAAGTCTTAGCTTCCCTATCAGACAGACCTAGTACAAGTCCTTCATCTCTGCAGCCCAGAAGGATTTATTGGCTTTTTTTTTTTCCATGACTGCTGTATAGCTGGCAGTGGAAAATACCTGCCATACCTGTAAGTCTTCCTGTGTTGAAATTAGTTGATTTGCACAGGTATAATATATTCTGGTGTCAAAGCACTATCTTGTCAAAGGAGTGCAGATTCTTTCTCTTTTTCTTTTCCTCCTGTTACAATATTTCTGAAAGCTGACAGAGACTCTGTCAAACGGTTTCAAGGCAAAAAGGTATAATTTGTTTGGAATGTAGTGAGTAATTATGCAGAAAAAAATCATACAACCACCCTGGGAGATTTGCTTGGGAGAAGAGACAACAGCTTGTTCTGTGGGCTCTGCTGTGTGTGTGTGGCAGTGTGCTTCATTTTGCAGAGGCTTACGCCAGCAGAAATCAGGTAACCAGTGTAGGTATCTAGGACATTAACTTCAAAGAGTACATCCCAGGCTATTGGCAGAGCTCCTGGTCAGTTATTAATCTGCAGGAAGTCATTTATTGATGCTCAGGGGGAAGGATGTTATGAAGTGGCTTTTTTCTAATGCTGGGTGGAAAACAGGTAATTGCAGTGCAGCCAGTACAGGCATACCTCAGTTAGGAAATGAGGAACAAAGCAGACCCAGGAGTGTGATCACAGAAGCTTAGGATTGAGTGGCTTTTATTTTCTGGTTCATTTTGAAAGAGTTTCCTGGAGGTTTGTCACAAAAGCCTGCAAATTATCATTTCTGTATCCTAGGTCTGTCTACCTGGTCCCAGCATTCCAGATCTCGGCGTCGTAGGACTTCGTGTTCCAGAGATGAAGATCGGAAACCTTCTGAGGTATTTCTGGAATTTGATTTGCATTTTGTTACATCTGTCAAAGTACCTGTACACAAAATATATACATACATGTTTTCTGGTAATGGATCAATTTTTTTTCCAATTTTCTTTTTTTTTTCCCCCCCTACCTTTTGGCTGGCACATACCTCCCCTCCCTCACCCCTTGATCCTCTCTTCCCCCTCCCCTGAAGATTAGAGAGTTCAGCTGTTGGCACAGCTACTGCCACCACCAGTTTCTATCTGTGAATTTTGTTGTAGTCTGACACCCATTCAGCATAGCTGCAGAGTCTTTCTTGTGCTATTTTAGGCATCAGTGTTTATTTGCAGCTTGATTTGTGAACAGTGGAAATTTACATTAGGTGCATTTATTTCATAGTTTGTATTGGGGCTTGGTGTGTGTGATCTCTGCTAAAGTGCTTGTCAAACTAGAAATCTGCTTCCTGACAGTTCTGTCTCGTCTAGTGCTTTGAAGAAATCCTATCAGGGGAGATAAAAATCTTTGAACTTTCCAGGTTGGATCAGCTGTTAGTAACACACAAAATATGATCCATTTCTTTGGAAATGTTCCTGCTGAATCTTCCTGTCTTCAGGCAAAATACTACACTGCAGACTTTGTAGAAGCTGCAAAGAAAGGATTAGCTCTGGGAGATGGAATTTCTCATTTATTGTGCTTGCCCAGTACGTATGTTCCTTACACATTAGTGAGTGGTGTTGAGGAAAAACTGCTTTATTAATCTCCCTAATGACAGTGTACCTAAGTCTCGGAGAAGAGTTTTCACAAGGAGAATCCCATTCATTGCTCAGTGTGAACTATGCCTGGTACTGGCGGTTTCCAAACTCCTTTGATTGTGCTGCTCTTAAAGACCTTTTTTTTTTGTGAATGTGGAGATCCCTGGTGAATTTATTCTTCTTAGCAATAGGCTTGTTTTCCTTAGTTGTCTTTTGAGTTGTGCATCCCTTAGAAGTAGCCCCTTATACCTGCTTTTGAGAACTACCTCATGAAAGGCTATCAAGAAATTATCTGAGATAATAAGGAGTCTAGCTGTTGTTTTTTTGTGTGCTTCTGTTTTCTCCTCTCCCTTACCTTGCTGTTGTTGTCAGAATCTTAGCAATTTTGTGCTGTTCTCTCATGTTTTCTCAGTCTGGATGAACTTCTCTTGTACTTCCCTTCAGCGCTGCTCCACAGCCTTTCCCCCCCCGCGTTGTCCCTGCTCGCCACAGCAGGAGAAGCGCGCTGGCAGCAGAGTGACACTTGGTAAACTCCCCGGGTGAAATCCTGGGCTCACTGAAATTGGTGGCAAAATTCCCATCGACTTCAGCGTGGCCAGGGTTTCACCCTTTAGCTTTGAAGTGTTCAGTGCTTCTGAGAGCCAGCACTTCTGTGAGTTCTGCTTTCCTGCAGGCACTCTGATTGCATCAGCAGCTAGAGCAGAAAGAATGGTGTCACGGGGCCACTGGCCTGGGAAGGAGTTTCTTGGCTGCCAGGTGCTGCATTAGCTTTGCTTCTGAGGGAGTTTTGTGACAAATTTATCCAAGAGCCTGAGCTATTTTGGCTCTGAGATTGAGCAAGGTTTGCGTCCCATTTTATATTTTTAGTCTTCTTTTAATTTGACTTTTGATTGCTTTAAGTCAAATCACTTAAAAGTGCAGGATCCCCTGGCCAGCTGTGCTTGTTTGTTTTGTGAGCCCATTCACTTTGTGGCTTACTTTTCATTTCTTGATTGAAGCCTCACAGGACTTGTAATTGAATTGTTTAAAACATTTCATTATATTTCATTACCAGCGTTCACCTTGTTCTTCATATGGTAATCTTTTTCTTTACTTTTTAATGTTGGCAGTTTTTCTGAACATGTCAAGACAAGTGTTAAGAAAAATGTCATTATTTTATGCTATTTTAATGACAAAACCAGAGTGGAAACAGACACATACGCAGAGAGAAGTGGGATAGTATGTGTGTGTTGGGAGGGAGGAAAGGTTTCAAGGTGTGCAGTGTGGCAAGGCAAATCACACTTGAAAATATTCTCAGAAGTGTAATTAACTATCAGATACACTAAAATCCTTCCCAAAAATCCTGGGGTTTTCAGGTGTGTGAGTAGTGGATGACAGAAGTGGCTGCCTGGTTAGCTCTGTATGTGCATCTGGTTCTGCCTCAGCCACGTGCAGCAGCGGGCTGGGGCTGAGGGAACTGCGTGGCTATTGGTTTGGGGCTGGAAGGATGTGTTACTCTGCCCCCTTAGCAGCCTCATAAGTGAGTCTAGGAGCACTGCCCTGAAAACCCAGTGTCTTTCCTTCTGTAGCTGCAGCATGGGGCTTGCTGGATGTTGATTCTGACCACCATGGACTGAGAAGTCTGCAGGGAGCTCTACCTGTTGTCTTCTTCTCCTAGTGGTGCTTATTTTCTGTCACCTGGTTGCTTTTTAACCCTTTCCTTTGAATGAGGCATGGAGTAGTTAAAAATTAGTGTTGTGGAGGTAAGGAGGGCCTTGCCTTTTGCAGGGAGCAGGGTGGGAAGGGCTGGAACTCGTGTCAGCAAGTGCAGGCCTGTAGTTGGGATGCCTGTGATAGCAGCACTCTTGGCTTTCTGCAGTGCCAACAGGCTGGAGCTGTCACAACAGTGCCACAGCAGGCCTGCCACAGGAGTGAATCCCTTTTTATTTCATTCTGTGGCTTGTTGAAGACAGCACGGCTGCTTGTTCATGGCTGCTAGCCCAAAGGTTGCCAAACATCCTGCTGCCTTTAGAGCTGGATGCCTTTGCAAAGGCAAAGTAAAATTACAGCTGTGACACAGAGGTGTCTGTAGCTGATTGAGTAAATACCTGTTTTGAATGGGGAGTTGCCACTACAATTCCAGTTTGGGTCTTATTTTTTTGTCCTTTGGGTTATTTTTTTAAGTACTTGCACCAAGAGTCATCTCTTTAGAATTTCCTCTTGCGGCTGGTCATGGTGGAGTCACGCCTTGATTTCTGCCACAAGGATTTTCTTGAATATTTTTGTATGAGTCAGAGCTCCAATAATTAAAAAAAAAAAAAAAATCCAAAAGGCATGGGAGCAAAAATGAATCTTCCTTGTGCTGCTGTTTTACAACTCAGAGCTCCTGCAGCTTTTATTGCAGCCAATATGGAGATAAAACTGGGTAAAACCTTTTAGAACTACGTCTCCAGTGCAGGAGGAGTGCCAGGACCTGTAGTGGAGTTGGATGAAAGTCATCCTGTCAGTATTCGTGCCTTCAGCCACCCCCTTCCCTGCCATGAAGCTAAACTCTGTTCTGCAGTGGGCTGGGCTAGTGCACTGGTGGTACAGTGACCTTGTTACACACTGTGCTCCATGGTTACCCTGAAGCTGTGAATCATAGAGTGTCAATATCAAATGTCAGTGTCTCTATTTTTCTCTCTTGGTCACTCTCTTTGCAGGTGTTCAGAACGGACCTGATCACTGCCATGAAGTTACATGACTCCTTCCAGCTGAACCCTGATGAATACTATGTGCTGGCAGATCCCTGGAGGCAGGAGTGGGAAAAGGGAGTTCAGGTGCCAGTTAGCCCAGGGACCATCCCAGAACCAGTAGCCAGGTATAATTTGGAGGAATGTGAACAAATACACACACGTTTGTGCTAGCAGCTTATGTCTACATTGCCTTGGCTTCCTGAGCTTTATTGCACAGTGCCCAGCTAGGAAGGTCTTGGTTCTCAGAGATGAAGAGCAACCTGCCTCACCTTTTTGAATGGTCAGAGAGGTCAAGAGTCAGGCGTGTTCTGCCTGTGTGAGATACGAATGTCAGAGAACTGATTTTGGCAATACACTAGTGTGGAGTGTGATGACAGAACCTTAAAAATAGCTTCAGTTTTTAAGCCAGACTTGAGCTCACTTGTCATTGCTGGAAGAGCCCTTGTCTGGTGTCCCCTCTGCTTATTTCCAATCCAGAGGTTCCTTTCAAGGAACAGTTGGACAAACCAGGCTTAAGGGCTGGAGAAAGCACAGTGTTTATTTTGGTTTTGTATTATTTTTTTGTGTGTGTGATTTCATTTACTAACCCAAGAAATTGATTGTACAACATTTCATCTGTTTTAAGAACCATCCAGATGTGCATGTAACTAAATAATGTGAGATTTTCTAGCTCTTATCCAAAACCCCCTTATTTTCCTTGCCATGTTTGTTACACTTAGATACTATTTCCTGTTTCAAATTAAACACTGCAGTTCTAAGGGCAGGAGTGTGCTGCAGCCCATTTTATGCTTACTAGGGATTGGAGAAAATAAGAACAAGGATTTTTGCCATTTAATCATTCTAGATCTCTTTGAGTCAGTCCAGGCTGGCCCATAAGTCACTACCAAATGACCCACCAGTGCTGGTGGGACCACAACAGCTCAGTCCTTAATACATAACAAAAAACTCATGATGATGGTACACTGACTGCTTCTTGTTAGGTCTGTATCTGTCAGCTTTAACCTTGGATTAGGGGGGCCACAGGAAAGTTTGTTAGTGTTGTTTTTGTTCTGTGCAGCAACCTGCAGAGTGCCCCACTAGGTCTGTACAATGAGGAGCTAACCTGCACGTGAGGTAAACCCTTTCCTTCCTTCTTCTGAAGGATTGGACCCAGAGCTCCAAAGACAACCTGGCATTTTGGTCTCTGCTCTGCAGTTTAGGAGATGGGAACATACCCTTTCCCTGCTCCAAACTGACCTTACCCAATCCCTACAGAGACAAACACACACACAGTACATGTGCATTCACATTGCCTGCTCCTCACTGATTTCTCCGTTAAGCATCTCCCAAGGCTTTGGGAGGGCCAGGACACCTGTGGACTTGAGCAGAGGAAAAGCCTCCCAGGGAATCACTGCCCTGTGTCTGTCAGGGAGGTGGTTTGGTGGCTATAGCAGGTCCATGTACTCACCTAGGAGAGGGCTGTTCTCTGCCAAGGGCCAATAGAGATGTTGCTCTACGTTTAAGATGTTAAAAGATAGGGAAAGAAGGCATCTACAGTTGTAGGTATTGGCACAGCAGGCACCACTCCTTGTTAGCTGCTGCGTGATCTTGTGTAGTCCTGCTGCTGAGCACCTGCTGGTCAGGGGGGCCCACTGGTGCCTGATGATTGTGCTCTTTGCTCCCTCACAGAGCACTCAGAGAGCCCTGCCAAGGTGCTGCTGGAGTGTGGAACTGCTCTGTGCCTGACTTTGGGAGGGAAGGGGGGGTGTTCTGCACATGGAATAAGCAACAGTCAAATCATAGCTGGTGTAGGATAGAAGCCAAGGCTGTACAGGGAGCTGATGCAAGGAACATAACAGTGAATATAAGGTATGGCCTGGTAGTGACTGGTGAGGGCAGAGGAGCAGGACAAAGGAGTGGGGCTGTGTGGAGATTCACTGTAAGCACATGGCCAGATGGGCAATTCAGCTGAATGGTTTTCAGTGTGTAGTAAGAGTTGCCTTTTTTTAAAACTTCTTTCTATCACAGAAATAAAGCCAGGAAAGGGAATTGTTTTGAGGTCAGAGTCACTGTGCTTGTTTCTTCTGTGCCACTACCATGGCAGGGTGCTGCCCAGAGGTTATGATTTCCATTGAGAGGTACTCTGGAAGGAGTTTATGATAAGGAAGATTTGGAGAGCAGTGCCCAGTTTAAAGTACATTCTCTGTGAAGATGCAGTAGTGTCTAACATTTTCATACTGTGCAGTATTACCAGAAACAGTTTGGGCAGTGCAGTTAGGCTGGCAAGATCATTCACATTTGTATTTTTTTGACAGCACCTTAGAAGCCCCAAATTCAGCATTTGGCCCTTGCTCACCGTTTCTGATTGTTGTCTGAAATAAGCTAGAAGAGGGGAAGCTTTAGGGATGTGCAGAAGACTGAAGGTGGTAGAGGATTTGCTGAGATCTGTTTGTGGCAATACAGCAGTGGCAGATCAGGGTTTCTGCTTGGAGGAGTTAGCACATGGGACCTCAGATGGGGGCAGAATAGAGTGGAGGATGGAGGCTGTCCTGCTTCTTGTGGAGCTTAGGCTGTTCCCAGCAGAGAGTTGTGGCAACACAGAGTGGTGCAATCTCCCCCCTTGTAGCACTAGCACCCCAAAAAATCATCTCCAGTGGTTCTGCAGGAGGCAGACATTTGGCAGTGTGGCCTGTTGCTCCTGGAGGTACCAGGGTTGTGTTGTGAAGTGGGTGTCATCTGAACTCAATTTCAGTGTGTGCTGTTAACTTAAGAGAAGGGACAATGTCCTCTGCTCACACAGATGGAAATATTTCTTTTCCCCTTGAATGTTCTTGTTGTCAGTATTTTAGTTAAACAGATTTGAGTTTAAAAAAGCCTTAAACCAGAGTTTAACATCTGTGTATATGGCAGCCACTGTGTAAATACAGTGTTCCTGCTTTAGCTTTAAACAAATGGGAATTTCAGGTAAGAGTAAGCACAGCTCTGTCCTCTAATATTAAATTTTATTTAGAATTCTGGCAAAGAACTGGATTTCTAGATGACTCCAGTTAAGTTCTTGTACCACCAATCAGTTATGGAAGTGCATGGAACTGTTTTCCCATCTCAGTGGTGCCAGGTGATTGCTGGGATGGTTAGGTGTCTGCTGCTGATGGTTGTTAGTTGCTTAGAGTAAAGCATTTTGAATTCTCTAGAGCTGAGCCTCTCAGCAGCCCGGCACACCTCATGTCTGCCTGTCTGTCTGTTTCAGAGTTGTGTCCGAGACAAAAGCCATCACCTTCACGCGTCCCAGGAAATACATTGTTTCCTCAGGCGCCGAGCCTCCGGAGCTGGGCTACGTCGACATTCGAACCCTGGCAGACAGCATGTGTCGCTATGACCTCAATGATGTGGACGTAGCATGGCTGCAACTTGCCAATGAAGAATTCAAAGAAATGGGTGAGCAATCAGTGATTTGTTGCCTTTTTTTTTTTTTTTTTTTTTTTTTTTTTTTTTTTTTTTTTTTTTTTTCTTTTTAAAGCTGGAAATCTTAAGAATTATTTCAGGGAGGGCAGCAGTGGGAAGAAACAGTAGAGGTATGAGGAGATAGTAATCATGAGTTGGGGTAGCCATGGGAAAGCAGACCTGATGTGATTAAGCCTTGAGATAGATGCCTTCATAACTCCTGCATTGTATCTGCTTAGACCTGGTCAGAATCTGGCCACATGTTTTGGTTTTTTCTCTGCTGCTTTCCATCTCACAAAGTTCCCAGTTTGCCATCTTGGTTCTCACAGAGAACATCAGATAGACCACTCAGGTAGTTTTTCCAGGCAGTCCTGTTTATTTATTTTTCTCTTCATCACAAATTTCTGTCATCATTTTAGCTCGTGGTGTTCAGTATGGGTAGACAAGTTGTTTGGCAGGTTTAGCGAATCTGTGCCAGCTGAGTGGCACAGGGAATGGGACAGTAAGGAATTCCTGCAGTGATTTATTGGAGGGAGCTCCCAAATCTCTCTGTGACTGTGTGCTCTAGTTCCAAAGCAGGAGGAGGAGCTGGCACCGGGGGAATAGCTGTTCCTTTTTCTGCAGAATGGGTTGTGTGTGGGAAAGGACAGGGGAGAGGGGTGAACTGGAATGTTTCTTTGGTGAGTGCTTCAGGAAAGGGTTTCAGTGGAACTGAATAGGATGTAAGTCAGCACAGAACTTCCACCACTTTGTTTGGGTGAGGGAAATCATGCAGTGCCAGATAGAAGGGGCTTGGACATGTTGGTGAACACTTCTGGGTTTTGTTTTGGCATTGTGGCAGTTCCCTGCTTTGGGTTGCAGTTTAGTCAAACATGTTTTACCTGGCTGTAGCCCATAGGTGGCATGGCTGAAGAACTGGTAAACCACAAAATGACTATTTATAACTCATTTCTCCTTTCTAAACCATCACATGAAAGAGACAGATGATGTCTTGACCTGGTCTCTTACCCAGGCCTTTTTTCCAGATCTCACATCAGTCCTGCTCAGGTTTAGTGTTGGGCTTAGAGGATTTCAGTTTATGATTCCAGAGTTTAGGTTACCTTTACAGTTATCTTCAGGAAAACAGCAGCAGCAAGTTCCCTTAGCTTTCCTCAAGGGAAAAAAGTACTTTTTATTGTTTGTTTGGTATCCTCCTATCCAGCCTGTCTGTCTTTTGCCAAAACCCGAAGAGGGCTCTTACAGTGGGGTGTGAGCAGCACAAGAGGGGCAGATTTGTACCTCTGCAGGAAGCCCTGTGGTAGCTGCTCTGCTACACCCGCATAACCTTTAAAAGTACATGCTGCACGTGGCACAATGAACAGCTAGAATTTGTTGGATCTTATGTTTAGGTGTAGTTTCTTGTGGTTTGTTTGCTCTAAATCATTACCAAGTCAGTTTTGCTGTATGCAAAGGGAAGGAAATGCTCCTGTCAGTGCCAGGCAGCATGTTGGGGGTCTTGAAGCATGTACATGGGTGCTTGGTCAGACACTGCATACTACAGATACTACAAATGGGCATTTGAAAAGTGAGCTACTTCCTGATGTGCACCTGGAACACTTCCTTATGGTGTCCCTGCAGCCATGAATTCCCTGTGTTTTCTTTGATACCTGTAGGACTGCTTCAAGTACTGAGAAAGTACAGCGTGTCTGTAGAAGAATGACTGTAAAACTCTGAACGAGAGCTGCAGCCCCTGCAAATGCACAGTCAGTCAGTCACATGTCTCCAAGGATCACTTAAAAGTGAGAGCAGTTGTGAGGTCAGAATTCAGTTGCAAGCTGGTGTAAAACCTGCCACCATCTGCTTTGCTGGTGCAGCAGTTCTGGGTTGCAGGGCAAAATTCTTTCATCAGCAGGGTGTTGGATGTTCCCTCTTGCTGCCTTTCAGCTGCTCAGTTTGGGTAGCATGGGATGCATTGATCTCTGCTGCAAGGATTTACCTGTCAGTAAGGGAAGCTGGAATTACTTTTGTGGAGTGTTTGTCTTCGGATCTGGAGGAGCTAGAGAGGTTTTTTATTCTTCATTTTGTAGAATTTTTGGCTCAGTTTTTCACGGGAAGAGCCAAAAGGAGAGTTTTCTTGTTGAAACACCCATCCTGAGGTTGCCATCTCCTCTCTGTGTGTCCTGGTTTCAGCGAGGATAGAGTTAATTTCTTCTCAGTAGCTGTTACAAGTGCTGTATTTTGGATTCATAATGAGAATGGTGCTGATAACACACTGATATTTTGGGGTTTGTGTTTGTCCTAACACAGGGGCTTTTTTTTTGCTTGTCTCAGGTGCTCTGCCAGTGAGGAGGTGACCAAAAGAAACTGTGAGGGAGCATAGCCAGGACAGGTGACCCAAACTGACCAAAGGGATATTCTGCGTGATAGAAGGTCATGCCCAGGATATAAACTGGGAAAGTTACCTGGAAAGGGAGGCCTTTCTGTTTCAAAACAAATCTGAATTATAGAATACCGCAACATAATCAGCCTGTAGCTGTGTGTCATGAATTTTCTGATGGATGCTTTTGGAAAAGAGCAAATTCCAGATTAGATATTGCATTTATCTATTATCCCATATTTGATGTTGCATTTATTACAGCTGTGTTTTTCACCTTTTAAAACAAATTAATTTATTGATGTAGCAGGGTCTGATGGAGACCTCAGTTGGGGTTGCACCCTGTTGGGCTGGAACTTGTGGTAAACTAACAATGGTTGTTAGAAACTGCAGATTCGCTTCTAATATCATAGGAGATTTCGTCATTGATTTTCTCCCCCAGCTCCGTCCCTTTTGCTTCAAAATACTTTCAAATCTCCCATCAAAGAGTCAACATCTGGGTGGCAAAATTGGAGCAAAAGCCATAGATGGTGCCTGTCCCAGAAGGAAAAATGAGGGCAAGACCAGGAAGCCAAAATCAGTCTTTGAAAGTTTCTCTCAGAATCTGAAAGAGTTGGATACTCCACTTTTGTTAGTTTAATACAGTTAAAAGGCAACTTTGACTTTTTTTTTTACAGTTTCCCTGGTTTATGCTGGAATAGCCATGATAGTCTAGGAATGAAATGCATCCATCTGGGGATTGGCTGTGTCTGCTCAGCTGTTAAGAATGAAGGTGGAGCTGTTTGTGTGGCTCTTTTCTTTAACTAAGTGAGCAACTTCTGTTTTCCAGGGATGCTGGAGCTGGACGAGTACACCATGGAAAGGGTGATGGAGGAGTTTGAGCAGCGCTGCTACGATAACATGAACCATGCCATCGAGACGGAAGAAGGGCTTGGGATTGAATATGATGAGGACGTTGTCTGTGACGTCTGTCAGTCTCCAGATGGAGAGGATGGCAACGAAATGGTGTTCTGTGACAAATGCAATATTTGTGTGCACCAGGTACGGCGGCCCGGCCACAGCAGCAGGGTGTAGGGTGGTAACAGAAACTTCTCCAAAAAGGCAATCAGTAGGGACACAGGTAGGGTTTATTACAGGTAATTTAACAGAGAACCTACTGAGCCGTGCTAAGGAAGCACTGCTGTGTCACGTTTCTGTGGTAGTTCAGAAGTTTTCTTAACATAAAAGAAGAGGTAAAATTTTAGCCTGTTTCTGTGGATGCTTCTTACTGTGGCAGGTGCCTTCCTATCAGCCTGTCCTTGCTTCCCAGCTTTAACAAGTTTCTGTTGTCATTTGGTGTTTGGAAAAACTTGTCTGATTAGCAGGAAACACATTTCTTGGCATGTGTTACTTAACTGCTTTTGTACTAATGGTAAAGGACTTGGCCTGTGACAGCTCTAAGTACAAGTGACTATCCTGCAAGATAAGCAAAGTCGATATTTTCAGACCCGTAGTGTTTGTCTGATCACGTCAAACCTGAAACTTAAGCGTGTTAAGCCTGATAGTAATTTGGATAGAGGGCTCCGTAAAGACGCAATCTTCTGAAAAACGTGCTTTTAATTAGTTGCTGTCCTGCACTTTTCCCTCTGAATAAAAATAATTTTGAGAGTTGTGAGAAGTCTGTGTGCAAGCAGCTAAGAAACAACCTGGTGTTTGCTTTGTTCTCTTTGCCTCTGCCGCCCGCGGGGGTGCAGGCGTGTTACGGGATCCTGAAGGTGCCCGAGGGCAGCTGGCTGTGCCGGACCTGCGCGCTGGGCGTCCAGCCCAAGTGCCTCCTGTGCCCCAAGAAGGGCGGCGCCATGAAGCCCACCCGGAGCGGCACCAAGTGGGTGCACGTCAGCTGTGCTCTCTGGATTCCAGAGGTGGGTGCTGGAATGTGATTCTGGGAGAGAAAAAACCCACCTCTTTAATGCATTGTTCAACTTAGAAATGCAGTACCAAAGATTCTTGGTTAGATAAAAAGTCTGGCGGGGGATGATGCTTCACCTGTAAAGAAATGAATTGCATTCCCTTTGTCAATCAAAATTAGGCCTTGGAAAATGAGGCCTTTGCTGCTGGCAGAGCTCATTTAACAAGGACACCAGATACTGTTTCACTTTGTTAACAGAACATTAAAGGTGAATCAGGAAGGTTTGAATGTGGAAGTTTGAATTCCTGTGTGCTCTTGTAGTCAGTGTTCACCCTGTATGATAATCTTAAATTGGTAGGCTTCACCTTGAAACTGGTTTGTTTGTTCACAAAATGAGAAACTGATTTTTCTTAAAAAAAGAATTTTAGATCCTTATAAACTGAGGAATTTTGGACACACTAAGTTGCATATATACACAAGGAATTTGACTTCTGTGATAAAATTGTGTCTCTCTTCAGTTAAGAGTGTCACAGTCACTCCATTTTTTGACCATTTTTCTCTTAGGTGAGCATCGGAAGCCCCGAAAAAATGGAGCCCATCACAAAAGTTTCCCACATTCCCAGCAGTCGATGGGCACTGGTGTGCAGCCTTTGTAATGAAAAAGTTGGAGCTTCTATACAGGTACTTTAACCACACAAATATCCCTGTGTTTTCTTTTGCCAGTTTTTAGTAGACAGCAAAATGTGTTTACTGGTTGTTACGATGGACTTAACTGACCTGATCTGCACCAGAGCATTTCAGACTGGGCAATGCTGTTTCATGTGCATATTTATATTGGGTTGTTAGCTGTAAGGCACCTGTAGATCCTGTGCAGTGGAAAATCACTCAGAAATGTTAAATAACTCTTTTAAGAAAAATTTTAAAATCTAGAAAGATTGAGAAAACATATTACCAAGCCTCAGATTTTTGACAGAGGAGATACTTTGTTCCTTGAGACAGCAGACAAGACTTTGATCTCCTTTACTTGAGAACAAATGATGAGGGAGTATAAGGACAGGTGACCCATTTGGGGCAGTGTTGTTATTGTGTAGAAAAAGACAGTAAGATGTAACTTAGCATGGTAGTGATGCTCCTCATTCTCAGAGCACTTCCAGCAGTAAAACAATCCTCAGGGAGCTCCCTGAGACAGAGAGGATGACACTACAGTCTCATAAGGAGGTTGAAGTAGAGCTCTTTCTTTTGGGGCTAGCCTGATTTTACAGGATCCATCTGCTGGTGGTCAGACCAGCATTAAGACACAAAAATTGCACAAGTCCTACACTACTTTGAAATTAGTTTATAGCCATTTCCCTTTTCTCCTCTGCTCCAAATCATTTGACGAGGCTGCCAAGAAGAGCTGTAAGCCAGCAATGCAGCAGTAGTTCAGTGAAACCTAGCACAGTCCACTTCCATGTGAGGAATGTATGAAATATTAAGTGTTAACTAGAGAAAATAAATCTGTCCACAGCATATAAATTTGCAACCATAATCCCTCCTTGCAGAGCCATCCCCTCCCTCTTGGCTGCTGTTATGTAGCTGAAACTGTTTTGTCCATTCTCCAGACCACCTTCTGATATGTGCACAACAATTAGGAAAAGTGGCAGCTGGAAGTGTGTGTCAGGCTGGTCAGGGAGCAGCTGCAGTAAGCTGGGAAAAACAGGACTGTGTATTCTCCCAGGTGCAGCAGATTTCCTCCCAGTGAGACAGGCTTTCCCCTCTTCTCCCAATAAAACATGAGCTGCAGTAAGAGCTAATTATGGCTAAAGTACTTCTCTTTGCTGCTCAGTGTTCCAGTTGGGATGCTCCTGGCCTGTTTGTTAGTAGGACAGGAAAGGGCAAAAGATGCTTTGGTATTTTTTAATTCCTTTTATATGTTGATTTTATTAAAGACTGCTCATTTAAAACATGTGCAGTTGAAACCCTGCTGTACCTTCATAAGCCATCTGGCTGCTGAGTCAACCTGAGCAGGAAAACCCAGAGGAGAGAGAGATTTGGCTTCTTTACAAAGCACTGTATAAACATCCCCGTGCAGTGTGTTGCTCTCTCAGGGCCGGTGGCTTGGGTTAAGCATAGTTTTGTTTCCTAGTTAAGAGCACTAATGCTCATTTCCACTTTAAATGCAGTTCACCAAAGGTGTGAGTGGATACAAACATGTATGTGTGTGTGTTTGTGTACTTATTTATGTATATTTAAACATCTCAGTTGGTGGCTGGTGGTATCTATGACAGAATTTTGCAAAAGGAAATTAGGTATAATGGAAATGAAGTGCTAAATCAGCTGAACTACTAGTGCCCATGACGGCTGGGTTCACTGAGAGGGAAGAAAAATGACAACATTCGAATTTCCTGTTCTCCTCCTCTCCCAGGCAAAGTGAAGGCTGTATTCAGTGAAGTAATGGTTGACAGTGATTTAATATTTGACATTATAACATTGGGATAACGGGAAAAAAATTCCCCTTGGTTGAGGCCTTTTGGATAGCATGGGTCCAGGTGCTGGGAAAGACTTTAATTAAATGTCTCAGACTGGCCTGGAGCCACCATGATGTTTTTTCCCCCCCTTGTGCTGGCACAGTCCAAAGGGAAATACTTTGGGTAACGTTGCTATACGCAGGTGGCTCTGGGGTCAGTAGGAATGTTCCTTTTGTGGCTTTTTGGGTATGGAATAATGTGGTGGGGCTGGGGGCGGGGTTAAACACTCCTGTCCCTCTGGGCCACTTGATCCTTGCCTGGCCTGAAAGCACTAAGCCATAACCCTAATGGAAGAGAGCAGGGAAGTACGTGCAGCTTAGAAGCAGAGTGCGGTGACAGGGTTCTTCTTCCAAAGCACCTCTAACTGCTCGAATAGTTTTAGGCAGTGTGGCTTCTTAAATTTATATTTATTTGATTAATTTAAATTTATTTTCTCCAGTGTTCAGTGAAAAACTGCAGAACAGCCTTTCATGTCACCTGTGCGTTTGACCGCGGCTTGGAGATGAAGACCATCTTGGCAGAGAACGACGAGGTGAAATTCAAGTCGTACTGTCCCAAGCACAGCTCCACCAAGAAAGCAGATGCTGAGACTTTGAGTGAAAGCCCAGGTCAGGAGAACAGGAATGGGATTCAGGACACCTCTCTTCCTGCCCACATCGACCCTTTCCACAGCATGGATCAAAACCAGGAGGAGGCCCACAGGGTCAGCCTCCGCAAGCAAAAGCTCCAGCAGCTGGAGGACGAGTTCTATACGTTTGTTGAGTCTTTGGAAGTGGCCAAAGTGCTGCGGCTGCCCGAGGAGCCAGTGGAATTCCTTTACCAGTACTGGAAGCTGAAGAGGAAATCCAACTTCAATAAGCCTTTGATTACCCCAAAGAAGGACGAAGAGGACAATCTGGCTAAACGGGAGCAGGACGTTCTGTTCAGGAGGCTGCAGCTCTTCACACACCTCCGGCAGGACCTGGAGCGGGTAAGCCCTGGCACTGCCTGTGCTGGCCACAGCTGGCCGAGTTCTCAAACTGCACTCACCCCGAGCTGCATCTCAGCTCAGAGCTGTGCTGTCAGACAAGGCCACTAACACTAAATTTCTCCATAGCACAGCAATTACCCTTTGCACACAGAGGTCAGTCACAGGGCCAGCAGGTCTTGGTCTGTAGCATTCAAGCGCCTGCAAGTGGACTGTCGTGTTTTCGCTTGTGCTTTTTTGCTGATTAACTCTGATGGCTGTGGAGNGTCACAGGGCCAGCAGGTCTTGGTGTGTAGCATTCAATTGCCTGCAAGTGGACTGTACTGCAGCCCCCAGAGGAAGCCTTTTCAGCCTTTAAGGGCTTTCCACACACCTTTCTTCTGGTGAAAATTATGAAACTTACCTTCATGTGTAGCAGATCTGTGTTTCATTGGCATACCAGAGTAGGATGATGTTTCCCTGGACTGTCTGTGTAGGTTTGGGAGGTAAATGGTGTTTGATTCATTTAGGTTTTGAATGTCTCAATAACAGTTCAGTAGAATCAGCTTGGTGTTTTAATGAGTACATCTGAACCTAAATTCCTTTCTTTTTGGGTTAACTGGTAGAATTTAAGAGCTCTTAGAGCCAGAGAGAGCACTGAAATTAGTTTTTCACGTCCCTACAGCACGTGGCTCATGTAGGCCATGGATGAAAGCTGGCTCAGGAGGTCCTAACTCAGTAACCTGTAGGTGAGCCAGGGCCTTTCTTTCATAGTAACTGTCTAATCTTTAAATCAGGACAGCAGGTGCTCATGGATGTGCTGCATCCTTCGTGAAGGATCCTGATGCCTAATTACTCTTATAATGAATTGCTGGAATTTCAGTTTTTTGTTTTTTACCTATTTTCAACTCTAGCCCGTGGCCCTTCTCTAGCTGTTCAGATGGCCCAGATCCTAACTGTTACTTGGGATCTTTTGTTCCTGCTCCATGTGCTCAAGCTTTCTTGTCATCTTCTCTTTGATCAGCTAAATAATTAGTTTGTAACTATGTTCTCTGAATCTTAAATTATTCTGTTTGTATCCTTTCCATTTCTAAATGTGATGTCAAAACAGGATGCGTGATTTAGTAATATTTTTAACGTTTTACTACTCTGTTCCCACTGATTGTACATTCAAGATAATTTGGATTTAAGACAAGGGACCTGTGCAAAAACAGACACACTTGTTATATTTCTCCAGATCAGCCCACAAGGTTGTCATTCACAGGGCACCACGCTGTACTGAGAGAGGAGCCTTGGAATCATCCACTGGTACTTCTCAGTGGTTTCCTCATCTGGGAAGTATTTAATACTGAGTACATTCAAGGATTTCCAACATTTGTCTAGATTTTGTGTGTGTGTGACTCAGGTGTTTGTAGAAGTTACTTCTGTGCTGTGGCTCTGCAAATCTGATGGAATAATTTGTCAATTAAATAGCCTGTCAATTAAACAGATAATCTGTTAATTAAATAGACTGTTCTGTATGAATTGTGTTGAAGGTGGTTAAATTTAAATATGCTACTAACTTGTTTAAATGGGGTATAGTACTCCAGCTGAATGAATTCAAAGCACAGATAGGGCAACATCCTAGGAATACAATTCCTGTAAAACCCATCCCCTTGCTGTCTTGCAGGTGCGTAATCTCACTTACATGGTGACGCGGAGAGAAAAAATCAAGAGATCTGTTTGCAAAGTTCAAGAACAGATATTTAACAGCTACACAAAGCAGTTGGAACAAGAAAGAGTTTCAGGTATGCCTCAGTGTTCCCTTTCTCATGTTAGACCACAGGCACAAGGTTTGCTTACATGCTGTGAAGGACAAAGAGGACCTCATTTGTTCTCGTTTCATTTCTCAGAAAGATGAATACCTTCAAAGTTACTGCAGTGACCAGATTACCCTTTAACTATTGGGTAACTAATAAACCATATTTTAGATGGCATCTGTGAGATCCACTTGCTGGTTGCTTTTTGCCTCCCTCTCTGAAGAGTCTCTGTCTTAGTGGACAGTAGTGCTAGGACTTGTACTTGCTACAATTTAATTTAGGTGCAGGTACAGGAAAATAAAACCCCACCAGCAGGATGTCATGAAACCATGACATATCCCCAGAGTTGTGACCTCAAAGTGCAGGACAGGCACCCAAATACCCATTTCTGATATGGACATGTCAGGCATGAGGAGCAGAGTTAAAATAGGAACATTGCAAACTGGTATTTACACAGCTATGGAATTGCTTGACTTGAACTTAAGTTTGCTTCCACTCAGGTGTGCCTTCCTCATTCTCCTCCATGGAAAACACGGTGCTGTTCAACAGCCCGTCGCTGGGCCCCAACGCCCCCAAGATCGAGGATCTGAAGTGGCATTCTGCATTCTTCAGGAAGCAGATGGGCACATCCCTGGCCCACTCCTTGAAAAAACCGCACAAGAGAGACAGGGTAAGAGACAGGCCTGGGAATGACAGCAAATCCCTGCTGAGGCAGCCCAGCCCCAGGGAAGGAGGTGCAGCTCAAGGCAGCTTTTTAAATTTCGACAAGACCTTTGCTGAGACACGGATTGTATCGGCACAGCAGAAAAACGGCATCATTATACCAGACCACAGGAAAAGGAGAGACAATCGCCCACAGTGCGATGTGGCGAAGGCAGAACTGAAGGAAAAGACTTCTAAACACAACCACAAACCGCTGAGACCCACGGAACTCTCTCAGAGGCAATCAGAAAACAAAAGGGCTGTGAGCCACTCCAGTGGTAGGTCAGCGCCTGGCACTCGGAGGGATATAGTGCCTAAATGTAACGGGGGTCTCGTCAAAGTAAACTCTCATCAGACAGTAGTTAAAGTGCCTACCACGCCCACGAGCCCAGGGAAAAACTGGGGTGGATTCCGAATTCCAAAGAAGGGGGAGAGGCAGCAGCAGGGGGAGAGCCTGGAGGAGGCCTGCCGCCAGAACTCCGGCTACCCCTACCTGGGCGTGGGCAGGGTTCCAGCAAAGGAGCGGACGAAAAGCAAGTTAAAGCCTGACAGTGAGAACGATGGGTACGTCCCTGACGCCGAAATGAGCGACTCGGAGACTGAAGTGGCTGAGAAGAAGTGCAGGCAGCAGAGGCTCAGTCCGAACAGCACCATCGGCAGGAGGACGGACATTATTCGGAGAAGCATCCTGGCGACCTGACTGGACCCAGGGACAGGGTCAGTAGAGTCACTGCCTACAAGCCAACTCCACCTTACTCATCGGTGTGAGAGAGGAGCATTCTTAGAGCTACAGACTGACAAATTGAAAACCCATTTTTTCTGAGTTGTATAAATATGTTTACATGCACTCAAAGCTGTTTTAAGCTCTTTGGTTTTGTTTTTTTTCTTTTTTTTCTCTGCCCCATCCACACCCCCTCACCCTCCCCCCTTCTGTGAGAAGTTTGAATCCCCCTTATTTGCAACTTTCCTGAGTAAGCAGAGAAGTGACATCACTACTAAAACAAGAGTTGGGATGCACACAACTCACAAAAATATTTTAAAAGGGGCTAGGGTGGGTAGGAGGAATTAGGCTGCATTCATCCCTTCTAGCTAAAAGGCACTGAAAATTTTACTTCCTTCCCCTGACTTCTGGAAAAGCACAAGCTCTTAATTTAACTTGTGTGTATTGAATGGAAGATGGTTGTTAGACCATACTGCACTACACTGCTAAATCGCATTACAAATGCTCCCTGTCCCTGGGCAGCTCTTTCTCCTCTCTTTGCAGAATGTGTTCTGTTGTGTTCAGTTTGAGCACAGGTGGCAGCTCAAACCCCTCTGGATGCTCCAGAGTTTACATGTAAATGATGACCAGGCATAGCCATGATGTTGTACTGGGGGAGGAGTGGAGGACAGGGCAGGGCTGGAAAGATTGGGACTGACACAAAGGATGCTCCCACATGGCTCAATTCTGAGCAAGGGGCAGGTTTGGGGATACCAGCACCCCATGGAATAACCTGTCACACCTTTGGGAGTGTGATGACAATTCCAGACAGAAGTTTTCTAAGGCACTAGGCAGTAGGATTTCCCAAAGGCCACCACAGATGCACTAATGATATGTACTGGGAGGGTCAGGCTTATGACACTAAAAGGTTGCTTTAAATGGACATGAATTTATATTTTTAGATAGGATAAAAAGCAAAGGCAATACATTGTGATTAGCTCTTTACAGTCAAAGAAAAACTATTTCATTCTATTATGGACTAGATTTGATGGAAGAGGGAACTCGTATTCTGACTGTGTACTTTTTTAATAATTGCAAGTGGCAATAATTAGTAAGATGTGAGCAATAATTATTAACAGGTTGTGAGGATACTGTTTTGTACCGAGTAGAGCACACACATCGCAGTGGAGCGTTAGGAGCCTGTAAATTTTGGAATTCTTCATAGATGTAGGTCAGGTGTGTACTGGTGAAAAAGTTTTAGCAGCAATGTGTTAACAGAGAGACAGGTATAAAGAACCTCCTTCTCCTCCTCTTTGCTACTCCCAGCCTGCTGTTAACAGCATCCACTCCCTTTGGAATGTCTGACCCTTGCCTCCTGAGGAGGGAACACTGACAACACAGAATTCCTCTGCCATAGGACTGAGTCTTCCAGAGGATTCAATCAGAAAATAAAAAAGGCTTAACACCCTATCTTGCTATGCAAGTTAACATTATCAATTAAATATTTCATCGGAATGCATCCGTATTGTTTTAAAAAACTTGGAAGTCTTAACCTTTTGAGGAAGGGGAATTTTATGTAACACAGTACACTTTCAAAATCCCATTGCTGGTCCCAAGAAGTCAGAGTAATTACATGACTTACAGAGGTAAAAGGCAGGGCACTGGTGACTGAGGTTACAAAGTCACTCTTGGGCTGTGTTCAAAGTATAAACAGCAGACAGACAAAAGGTAAAAGCTGGTAAGTTCTACTCAACATCCAGCAACATTCTTCAGACAGGCACTGATTATTTTCTGTAAGAAAGAAGCTCATGACCACACAGGAATTGCCAAGCCATAGATGGAATACCCTAAATTTGGATTCTGAGTAAACCTTTAACCTCACACCCCTTGGACAGAGGTACCTTGTTAATTTGCACTATTATGAACACTAGCGTTGTGCAGAGTGAATGCCTTAGCTGCTTTGTCCCCTGGCACTGAGGGTAAAAAGCTTTGTGAGGTTTCCAGTCGAGCTGAACCCAAACCAAAAAGGCTGCGGTACGACCGGCTCTGTAGGTTAGTTTTGTCCCTGTGCTTAGCACTCAGTAGGAGGTGCTGTAGGTACTGCAGTGACAAACCCACCCCTGTGTTTTACTGGGATTTGCTGGATTTCTGTTTCTAAGCGTTACCTTTCCTTGTGCTGACTGACCAAGAGATCTTTGCTATGATCGGTGTGTTCTGTCGAACTGTAGGCTAGTTGAACGTCTGTAGAGTTGCCTGGAATGCCATTTGTTAGGTTATAAACTCACACAGATCTAAATGAAGGGTTCATGTTGTGTACAAATCTTGATTTCAGACATTTGAGACAATTGTGATGACATTTGTAAAACTTGTACAGATTTTTCACTATGTGCCTAGCTTTGGTGTCCATTCAGCTGAAATTAATTAATTAAAAAAAGGTGCATGAAGAGAAACAGAAATAAAAAGTATATGTAGAGATGACTATTTTATATTACATGGCCCAATCCTGTATTTATTTTCCCCCTTTTTTGAAGTATTTCTAAAGACCTAGTTGAAACAGCTGTATTTTTTTGTTAAAATATTCCGTAGAATTGTGCCTTTTGTCTGTATGTGAATAAATGCTGTACATTTTTGCAGTATCCTTGCCAGCAGTGGCTTAGACCTCCCTGTCTTTGTGTTTGGGTTCTTACAAAAACACTTCACTGCAATGATCTGAACAGCTTCCCTGGTTAAAACAAGCACTGGATTTGGATTGGTGCAGGTATCACAACGCACACTGCAGCCGCAAGATTTTGTAAATTTTTAAGGTGTTTTTAGGACTGCTTGCTCCTGACAGCTGTGCCCATCCCATCAACAGAACACTCTGTGGTTTTTCCCCTGGGATCCCCAAAGAGATGTTGCTTAATGATGTACATTTACAGCTGTAGATATAGGATGTATATAGGATGTATATAGGATGTCCTTGCGAAGTCCATAATCTCCATCATGCGTGTTCCGCGGGAAAAGGAACATGAGGTTTGAACCCGTGGATCTTTGGGATAATTAGGCTGAAAGTTCATTCACACTCTGAACTGGCTGGGGTCAAGCATTACTGGGAGATTTGCTTCTACAGCAGGATTTCTGGGAGATGAGGATTCCTCTAAACTCCAGATGCAGAAATATGGAATGGACTTGGTGCAGAGAAAGAAAAGGCAAGGCTGTGAAAGCACACACCTAGCACTCTGTCTGGAAAAACAGCAGGGACAGACCTTTGACCATGTGGCCTCTGCCACAAGGTGTAGGACTCTTGGGAAGACCCAAAATGAGATCGCACCTGCTGAATGGAAGAAATGGTTCACCTAGAAATGTTCCCTGAATAGACACTATCAACAATGAAGTTTTACTCAAAGGGAGGCAGTACTATCAGACTAGGGATAAGTACTATCCTAAAGGGAGGCAGTACTATCAGACTAGGGATCAGACTAAGGATTAAACCACTCCAAAGTTGGTGTTGGAGGGGAAACACAAAAACTTTTCAGTGGAAGAGGGACAAGAAACATACAGCTAGAAACAAAGGAAAGACAGCCAGGACAGTGAACTGAAAAGCTCCATGCCATGAAACAATCTGGTATCACAAGGGAAGGAGCAAAACTTCTTTAACTAGCAAGCTTCAAGTTTTACTTGCTTCAGCAATTGCCCTTCCTCTGAAAGTTCAGTTTGGGAGCAACATGGGCCCAGCCTCCTCCAGACATCCCGGGGAAATGAAAGGTGGTGGTGGGAGTATGACGAGCTCCATGTGACCACATTCCTGTTTGTGGTTCCATTGACAGAAAGGAAGGAAACCTTTCCTTTCCTTTGTCATGTGCTGGAATTGCTCTCTTGCCCCTTCCCTTCACCATGAGGTGCTTGTGTCATCCCTGCAGTTCCTGTTCTGGCAAACAGCCACAACAGAGGAGCTGCACCCCAAGGTGAAATGAATATACCCATAATTAACAGGGAAGCATGCAGGAGCCCTTCTGTGCCTCCAGGAACAAATCTACAAATACTTGGAACTGCCTGCCCCTTCCAGCCAGGTTTCACTTCACAGCCGGAGCCTGCCTTTGAGGAGTGAAGGGGATTAATAGCTCACACAAAATCTTCCAGGTGGCCTGTCATCATCTCAGCTGTGCATTATGCAAATGAAAACAAGGTGCCTGGTACTTGCCTGCCTCTGTGTCACACACACGGCTGATTGATGAAAATCTCACCCAACCAGACACTTGGAGCTTCTGAAAAATGTATGCATGTTGTTTTGGAGAATCTTCAACATCTTTTACCAAAATTGAGATTTAGAGATTGCTCTGGCTACAGGCATCTATCAAAAAGAAAAAGCAACCACTGTAGGAACTAGTGGCTTTCCCTACAGCAAGCAGGAATTGTTCCTGAGGGTGCATCCATCTTGCAGGCTCTACCTGAACAGCCAAGATTTCAGGAGGCAGCATGAAGTCTTGCTTCCACGAGGGGATCAGCCCAGCTCTGTCTTCTAAACTGCAAATATGGTGAAGATCCACTGCCATGGACACACAGGTTTATTAATCCAAATGAGACATTTCCATCAATCATTGGGCAAGCACTACCCATCAGCTGAATGAGAGGTTAGAAATCAGAATTACACTCTTCACATTTAAGAGGAAGGATAAGCAATTATGTCACTTCAGGCCAAGATGTGAGCACTTCAAAATCAGTTAAACACCTATCAAATGCTTGTAATGTATGCTAAAAGAGAAAAGGGAGTTCGGCTCTAATTTTGGAATGATAGGTGTGGCATGTCTCAAATATCAAAGAAAAAATACGTACATGAGGATCCCCACATCCTGGCATCTGTAGAATTCAACCCCACTATTTCAAAAGGCGTTAAGAGCTGGATGACTTCACCTTTGTGCAAACTAAAGTAAGAGAATGGAAGTTCCCAGACAAGTACAAACCAAGGAAGCAGATCAACAGAACAGCAAGGAATTGTAAAATAATAATAAAATAAATAGTAATTAGGAAGAAAAAGCACAGCTGCAGAAAGATTACAGTGCTTAGAAATGAGCTGAGTAGCCATAGCAGCATTTTCATTATTACCTGTACTCTTAGGGGCACCAGACCAAACTGGACTGAATTCTTTAAACTGGAAGGCAATGGAGGCATCTTGCAGCTCAAGCACCACCCATCAAAACAGCAACTCTTGGACATTCATGATGTAATGAGTCTAATTATAATTCATAAAGGGTCTTCCAATTGTTCCCAAGTTACCTGCACTCTAAAGAAGAATTAAAGGTGTCAACTGCACGTGAGCAGAGCTGAGATGAATTTCAGTACCTACTGAAGTGTTACCTACTCCCTGTACACCATCTTGTCACAGTTGGAGCTGGTGGATTTTAGACCAAAAAACCCCGGAATGTGCCACAGCACTGTCAGATTTTTTCATTGGCTACATTAAACGACTTTAAGGACAACATTTTGCAGTCTTCTTCCAATCTTTATTGTGCATACAGAGACAGGATCTTCATCCACTCCCTTTCTTACTGGAATAAACCAGAATTTAAGTTTTACAAGCTTTGCTGTGCATTTGACTGTAGTGCTCCAATATGAAGTTTCTCCAGCAATCCTCTTGAATCCCAACGTGGTGAATGATAAAAACACGTGTTTAAATATTTTCCAGATCCTTCATGGAAACAGCTTTTTTATTCTGTGTAGTTACCAGGCTGAGCTGTAATGAAACACATGCAGATGATAGCTTCTTAATAATTCTTTGTAGGATCAAAGTAACAGTGGAACTTCCATACCGAATGTGTCATGAAGGAGAGGGAACAAGCACAGGCAGTGTGAATTTGGAATGAACAGCAGAATTTACAATGTACTCTGTAGATGACTACTGCTCTTGTCTTACTTCAGATCCCAGAGAATACAAGATGATAGGTAGCAGGAATACACTTTAAAAGACACCTACAGAATAGATGTTTTAAACTTGTGCAAACATTATCCTGTATTTTGTGTGTTTCTTACTGAATTGCTGTTATTTCAGAATAAGCTAAGATTTACAGTCATTGAACTGACCACAATAAAAATGTAATTTCTAGGCTCCCTACTAGTCCAGCTCTAGCCTACATTTGATACAATTCTACAATGAAGGTGGATAATGTAGTGAGAACACACAAGTCAGAAAGCAACCCTCAGCTTACAGAGTAAGAATAGAGAAAATCATCACTCTGAATCTGATCACATACACATGTGAACGTTCAGCCTTCTGAGGCCTAGAAGAGAACAAATACCCAGATTCACAAGAGTGGACATTCTTGCAGCACTGCTTTTGAAGACCTCTTTCAGTGACCTTTAGCAGGGACAGTGCCAGTATGTCTTTTTTTTGGGGTGGAAAAAAAAAAGGAAGAGACTTGGCACAGCAGTTCTGAAGTCACTACAGAGCAGCCAGGCCTCTGCAGTAACCTCTGCCATGAGGGCAAGGCAATTCTGAAGTCTGGCAATAAGATCTGGGCAGCATTTGGGCTGCTCAACATCAAATCTCTTTGTTATCTTCCAGAGAGAGCCTGGTGAGGAACAGCTAATTACCAATGTTTTCACAAACAGCAAGACCTCTTCCTCTCTGGGCACTGAGGTCATGAGTTTATTCTCTTGAAATGTGACATAAGCATGTCTGGGTTTTTATGGGAAGACAGCATCTCAGAAGCATTAGAGCTAAATAGAGCCATATAACAAACAGGAGGTTAAAAAAAATAAAAATAAAATTCCTCTTTCAGAGCAAATCTTCAGCAGCTGAATAGACCTTGTCATGACAGAGAGCATTTAGAGCCAGGAACCACAGCTTATGTTATGACAGCTTGGCAGCTATGCCCATTTATTCACTGCTGTTGGGAAAAAAATGCCATTTGTCCTAACTGAGCAATTTAGGTCAGCCAAACATTTCCTCTCTGCAGCTCACATGGGGTCACCCACATTAACAAGCTGTAATTTGCAAATGGTTTTCCTAAATCACTGTAAAAAAAGCAGGAGGCAGAAAGACCATCTTTACTTAATAGGAGGCCAACTTGAGTAATGAACTTCCTTGGCAAAAAAATGAACTCAGTGTATAAACCCCCACGGGATTTGCTTCAAGTTATACAGCTTAAACAGTATGGAAAAATTGAATACTGAGAGGGATACACTCTCTCCTTCTTTACCTCTCCAATGGCTTGGAAGGAAAGAAGCATTTCCTACACTGCACAATTTTTATCATTGCAGGAGTTGCTGCGGCCGTTACACACAGCTGATGGTAAGTGCAGTGGGTGCACTTCCAACAGATCTGCTCCTTGCAAACAGGAGCTGCACTTATTTCAGGGCTTTTTGTCTTTGCCAACTTGCCACTTGTGAAGCTCTAAATGCCTGTACACCTTCATTCACACATTTTGAACCGTGCAGGTTTAATTCATATCAAACTGGTTTCCACAAACAAACCTACACTGCCACATAAGCATCCCGTCAGGAGGTGACATGTCCAAAACCCAAGCTTGTTAAAACTGTGTTGGCAAAAATGCTCATAAATGATCACCTCTGCCTCAGGAATGATGGAGAGTGAATACTTTTACATATTCCATGTGCTTGGATAACATGTTTTTTGTGAGCTGGGTACCTGTTGGGATGCTGTGGCTGCTCTCTGTTCTGCCTGGCTCAGCCGCCTCTGAAGCCTGTCAATGTATTCCCGATATTCCATGATCAATGTCTCATCCTGTGGAAACAGAATCCCTCATCACCAATGCCAAATTCTTTTTACTGAATCCACACATTCTGTAGAAGAAAAAAGCTTAACACAAGAGAAACGTCAGAAGTGGAACTGTTTTCCCCTTACAATAAAAGCCTGAGGACAAACTACTGACACATCATAGAGCATTTCCAGCTCAAATGTGACATCATGTGACTTCTCCAATCAATCAATCTGCAGGGGAATTCTACTCATTTCACCATCTTGAAGCAAGATGCATAAAAGCTGACATTTTAATTCAGCTTCTTTAATCCACACAGCCTTACAGTGTAAATGTTTTAGCTACACTCAAGAAGAAAGAGCAATACAGTAGATAATACAAATGGGATGATAAACCTGCTACAGATCTCCTCTGTTCCCTTCAAAGGGTCTGTAAAAAGCCTTTGTTAGCCAGCCTTTACTCACAGAAATCTGTTCTCGCATCAGCCCCATTTT
Organism: Aleadryas rufinucha; assembly: GCA_013397815.1. NCBI lineage: Eukaryota > Metazoa > Chordata > Aves > Passeriformes > Aleadryas > Aleadryas rufinucha. Next base: position 27,934 of record VZTH01008944.1, on the reverse strand, counting down.
TCTCCTCTAAATAACACAGCACTACGAAAAAACAAGACAGAAGGCCTTATCCTGGATAGAACTGGATGTTATCCCAGATTTATAAGGCTGACAGGAAAGCCCTTTTCTAAAGTGGCCTTTAATTATTGAACAATGCACATTCCAAAACAACCCTGCCCTTAATCTTTAATGGATAATGCTTTTAGCCATATGCACATATGGACACAGAATGTAAATTCTGCATCCACACAGCATGTGGAGAACTTGGTGCCTCTGTATATGCCACATCATCTGTAATCCCAGTGTGCCTGCTCCTGTTTAGAGGCTTGCATGGATTCACAGACAGAAATAAGTCCAGAAACATTTCCTGAATTTGTCCAGAATTGCTAGATTAGTCACCTAGAAAGATGATTTCTCCTTTCACTTTTGTAATTTGAGAGTAAAGTTCATTTGTCTTCCTGCCATTGGAACATGTCAGTCAGCAAGAAACAGTGAGGCTTCCCCATTATTACTGACTATCCCTGTCAAAAATCTTTAACTTTCTCTAAACCAGCAACATAACTCACCTAAATAGGTTTCTGCTAAGATCTTAGTGTATGCACATCAGGTTGTAACTGAAAGTAGCTGTCACATCAGTCATTATCTTACCTCAGTTACCTTCTCATTTGCTATTTCCAGCTGGGAAATGAGCTCCTGGCTACGGAGTTTTTGTTGACGCAGCTCACTTCTGGGAATCAGAAGAAAAGATGCTGATTAGCAAACAGTAGTACTTCAGTTATTGGAACGTAATTTCATAGATAGTTCCGTGAATTGTGGAGGCTTATGGTGGGTTTTAATTACCGGGTTATTCTTAAAACACCGATTTCAAAAGCACCACACAGCAGTTCTTCATGCTGTGCATTCAAAACTGTAATGGCAGAGGAACAAGATGTATTTGTTGGAATCAGCAAGACTCCGTCAAGAACACTTGACATTTTACAGGGTTTTTTTCCTGTTTATTGAAGCTTATTTTGGAGGCATGCTATCTAGTATGCAATAAATATAAGCTACATTTTGCACAGTAAGTTCAATATTGAGATTAACATCCTAATTAGTGTTCCATAACCAGACCTCAATGTAGGCGTTTTCAAAAGTGCTTTGAAGTACCTAAAAATAAATCATTCTATACTTGTGAGACAGACAACAATGTGACACTTGGTGAGGAAAAGGAAAATACCACCTACTTCAAAGCGGTCTTCTTACTTTTATACTGAATGAGTTTTAGTGATCTTCAATTTACACAGTATTGAAGACAAAAAACATCTGGGTTAGGACGGACATCTCTAAGCTGGCGCCTAAAGGAAGCTGTTCTTGCCTCCTGTCATCGCAAGAAGAGGGATGACTAAAGACACAACTCCAGTAATTTTAGCCAGGGAAGGACGCAGACCTAAGTGAGCTGCTCTAACCACCGAGCAGTCACTACTCCACCACCTCACCTTAAATGCTCTACCTGCTACTGAAACTGCATGCACTGCAAGGGAAGCTAAAGCCTTTATTCTTTTTGAGGGAATGGAGGTAAGGTAGGAGATACTCCAGCCTCATTACATCTTAACGTAAATGCCATTTTAATGATGACACTTAGTTCTCAATAATAATTTGCTTTTATAAACTTTGAAGCTTAGTATTTCATCGAAGTTTGAAAACTGATATATGGCACTTGAAATACAAGGCTGCAATGTATCTGCAACATCAAGTCACCCCTACAGCAGGTGAGCAGTTTCCACTCAGTTGTTCTCAACTCACCTTCTTAACCTCTTTCACCAGTCCCAGGTGGATATCACAAAAACAGTTCAACAACTCTGAACTTTCTTAAAAATGAAAGTTCACAAGCAGATATTTAAATAATGTTAAATAGCCTACATTACAAATAGATTACTCCTGTTACCACGTGAAAACTTTTATATAAAGAAAGAATTAAAGATGGATCAAGACCGCAGGATCAAGACAGTATGTTAACATGTAACACTATTTTTGTCATTTGTCCTCTGTAATCAGCATCAAGATGAGGCATATTCAGTATAGGAGACCAATTTTTAGGTGCCCTGAAAATTTTTAGTTACTGAAAAGAGCCTGTCTCCTGTGCTTGTACTGAGGTGTGGAATTAGCATGCTTAGCAGCATAGACCATAAACAGAGTTTACAGGCTCATATACAGCTGTGATCAAGAAATTATTTTTATAATGAGATCACACTGAACACATATTTAAAAGGAAACAGTTTAACCTTGTAAGCATAAGGAAATGTGATGGCTATTGAGCCAGACAGTTGATTCATTCTGAGTGTTAACCCTCCCCCAAACACACCTTATGAGATCTCAGTATTAGAACGGAGCAATAACCCCAACTGCTGGATAATTAAATCAGCCCCCACCGCACATTGTCTTTGCTAAGTGAGTAGGAAACAAAAGGTGAGCTTCTAGCATTTCAGCAGACGGGTGATAAATCCACCAGCTGCAGCAAGTACTTTCTGCAAAGCTCTCATGACAAATATAGCATGTGCCAGCTGTTTTTTTGGTTGAATTATACTATAATATGCTTCAGTTACTCTTAGTAATTATGAATTTTGTATACTGCCAGTACCTGCAGCTGTCTCTCATCCTGTTAATTTTTTTTCTTTAATGAACATCTTAAAACAAGCAGCTATGGCTGCCAAACATTACACAAGTGCAGCCAAGAATAATGTTTTAGAAAAAGAGGCAACTTCTTCATCTCAAAATGCCATGCACTTCACTCCATGTACTGTACAGGATGCAGGGAAAAGGAGAAAGCAGTCCTGGCCAATGCTTCATATACTGCCACCAAAAAAGGTCACTCCTCAAAGGCAGATTCTTTTCAATCACAGAAAAGATAAAAACTGAGAACTCCAAACCCCACACATGCCTACCAATGAGTCAGGGACTCTTAACTAAGACAAAGAAATGTGTCAGAGGCAGAAACTGGAACAAAGACACCCAAAATAGCTGCAATCAGATGGCTTAAGCTAAGCAAAGTCTTTAAATATAAAAACAATACAGCAAGGATTCCCTTCTTTTAAGTACTGACAATTACAGTGCAAGTGACTATTAAGGAAATGAAGCCGTTCAGTATAGTTATTCAAATAAATGAGTTTATGCTACAACAAGTATTTTTTTGTTTTTCTCCCCCCAAAAAGTTGTATCTTGCTACTAGACAATAATGGCAGATGAACAGGATTATTAATTTATTGGTTTGTTCATACTGTGTATTGTTATTGCATTTTATTACTTTTTTAATTAAAGAGTTGAGATTTTTAAAGCTCCTCAAATGCAATGTTTCCTGGAAGCAAACATACCCTCTGTATCATTTAAGCCAATGTTTATAAATTGTTTCATGTACTGTTCTGTAGAACAGACCTGTCTATACCTATCCTACCCCTATTCAAGCTAAACTGTACCTAAACTGAGCAACCACTCACGTGTCTTGACAGGCCAAAGCAATACCCATGGCAAAGTTGAGAGAACTGTCAATTTCCTGTCAGGTTTGCAAGTTAGAGGATCTACCCTCTTCCCTGTCTGCAGTTGTCCAGACCTAGTCCACTGAAGGGCATTATGTGATGATTCAATCATTGGATTCAATATAAAACTTTGCTTATCCATGGGAATCTTACTGTTCCCTGCTCCAGCCAGAAGGGTGTTCAACAAAGATAAGCTCTTGGTGTGGGCCACTGCTGCAGAGTCTGGTAAGGGTTTATCTGCTTACCTGCAAAATTCTCTATTTACCCCAATTCGTACCTTCATTCTCAGGATAAGGACATAAAAATCTACAAAAAATACTGATATGCCAATGAGATGGAATTAACCATCTTTTGTATTAATGCACTCATCCACAGACCTGTAAAGGTGGACTTTACAGAACAAATGAATCATCTACTATTATTTTTAAAACTTGCATACAGTCTGTCACTTCATTTTCTTTGAGCAAATGCTGGCAGATTGAGTTAATCTGGTTTTGCCTGAATTCTGCTGTCAGAACTGTCTCTCTCACCCCTTCTCATTCTACCCTCTGTTCTGTTGTTACTGAAGTTTGTTTCCTTCCAATTCACAGATTTCCTGAACATTCCTTTGGTATTGCTGATTTTGCTTTCTAAATGCTGTCATTTATTCTTCTCAGCTGAAGTCTGAGGAACTACAGAGCTTTACACTGATGCTGTAAGGTAACAAGAGCAGTCTCAGCCAGCCTCTTCCCCCAAATATGGGCAGAGGAACCATTCTTCTGGATTACAGTGCTTCAGTGAAAGCAAGAGCCTTTAAAAACTTGTGCATGTTTTCCTTACTTCTTTCAAAAGCAAGTTCTTTCAAATGAAGACAAGAAAAGTAAAAAGCTGGAAGCGCTTGATACTGATTTTCTTACCATGGCTGTCAAAGGCAGATCACCTTAAATTTTTGGGACTTTCAAACTGAGAGACTACAACTTTACAATTGGAAGCTCTACACCCTGTAGATAGCAACAACAGCAACATGGATTGTTTCTAGTTCTTATCAAATTCTACATCCATTCGTGGAGAAGTGACACTGAAGATCAAAATAGCTTTTTCAACATTAAGTCTGATTCTGATTTGGTGATTTAGATTACTTGGACAACATTCCACATATACAGCAGGAGGGGGAAAAAAATCAAATAGTAACTCAAGTATCAGTTAAATTAATGAACATAAAATACTTAAATTATTCACCAAGACTTAAAAGCTCTTTCCATGTTATGAAAGAAATTACATTTTGAAATAAGTTTGATAGTTTTATAAAATTTCTATACTTCTGTTTTCCAATTAAACCCCTATAAAGAATGTGAAAGATGACCTTTTTTTTTTACAACTTTTAACACTGATCACTCATTTTATACTATTTTACTACTATTTTATAATTACAAACATCTGCTAAGTTCACTTCAGTACATATTAGAACTCAAGGCACATTTAAAATGGATGCAGTCAGAGGTCAGAGCAGTTCCGTTTCTCACTCTGCCAGAGCAGACACTGTGGGAATAAAGGGAATGAACTTAGCAGTGAGTTGTTAGCCATGCTGCCAAGAGCAAAGGTTTTATTTGGAATGACGACCCATGTCACAAGGAGCACTGACCTTCTTAGTTACCTTCAGGGTTGACTGGCACAAGGATAGTGAAGCAACAATGGCTCCTTGCCCTTCCACAGGGTGAAGATAAGGTCTATTACCAACAAATTCTCCTTTAGATGCACACAGCATCTTAAGATGCTTAGAGGGAAGAAAGCTTTTCTCATAAATGAAAGCTGTAATATATTTGTATGAAGAAAATGGTGCAATTTAGTCTACAAGTATTCAATGCACTGCCTCCTGTTTCAGTACTGGTGCTGAATTCCAAGTTCAATTTTATCAGCAACAGTTACATGTTTAATTTGAATGAGATCCAAAGGTCCAGAAAAGCACAGAATAATTTTCAATGAAGCCTGGGAGTATCAATTTACTTACCAACACTTCTATCTACAGGTTTTTCACTGATCTACTAGATTCTCAAATTATTTACATTACATGATCTACCATTACAGGTTGCAAAACTTACTTCTTAATTTTTTTTCCGATCAGAAATCCCAAACATTCACTGATGTTGCTTGGTTCCTTAGAATTATTTAATGCTTCCTTCATGCATATGGTTTACACCTCACCAAAAAACCGCTGCAGACTTAGAACATGACAAATGAGCAGCACAGAAAATAGAAGTTAGCAGCTGCTGCTGGTAAGTTTAATAAAGAAGCCAAAGTGTTTCAGACACCTTCACATGGAAAAGGAAAGCAACGAGGACAGAACAGGAAAACTATCATGACTTTAAGGCAAAGGAATGGGAAACACCTACACTAACAAATGGGACACTGAGTCAGTGTTTATGAGAGCTGCACTAACAGCAACCACCTGGTGAAATGAAATCTAAAATGCCTCCCCCATGTACATGGACAGGACTTGGGTCAGGAAGTTTGTAACTTCCTAAAAAAGCCACTCAGCTATAAAACACATAAGTATGCTGCAAGAGTAATGATTCTTGCTAAAAAATGAAATTCTGCTACATGTCACCAACACAACCTCTGCATTTGCTCGTGTTTTACATGGATCCTCCTTTCTCTTGGACCCCACCATGAGGCCTGGTGAGAATATTCCCTGCATTAGCCTCAAGAGACCTTTCAGAGACTTTAATTAATAACAGATTAATTAATCAATTACCAGTATCAGTCTGATTTTTGTTCTTAGTGAAATTTTTCTGATAAATGCATTTGCTGCAAAATTATTCTGCTTTTTAAATAATCAGCAACTCGAATTTAGTTCACAACACAGTAAGAGGTGATTTGCTGTTCTGTACTTGCACTCAAAATGTTATTGTGATAGATGAAAATAAGTATGATAATTATTCATTTATAGTATGAGCAAGGACTTTTGTGCTGAATAACTACTACAATGTAAATTCAGGAGCTAATTTTCATACCAATTGCATTCTGCACTACGTCACTGGGTGTCTGGTAATGCATATAAGGTGAAAAATAAGCCAGTGTTAAAATTTCCAGATAATACTGATAAGGTTCAGTTATACTACTTGTCACCATGATATCAAAGTATCACTGCACAAATTTAATATGAAATTCCTGATGTCAGTCTAAATGACAACCTTCCTGTTTCTATTGCCAGCTTCCTTGCCAGGTAGAGCAAATGCCTGATAAAGACTTCCATTTCTAGCTTATACAGTATGAAAAAGCATAACACACGAAATCATATCATAAAGCAACTGACTTAGCTTTCAGACTTGCACCAAAATATTTACTGAAGTCACAAAAATAGGGACATTTTCAAAATTTACTACCCATTTTTCATCCAGGTTCACAAAGCAGACTTCCTTGTATTTTCTATGTCAGCATTTTGCTGCAGATAAATAAGGTCTAAATCTTTTGGTCTGCTGTAACAACATTTTAACACTGAACAGTAAAGGCTTTAGAAGGAAAACAGCTGTTTCACAGACAATTTTAATTATTTTGGAAGTCTGCAATTTTTCCCTTTTAATTGGAACTTGCTGAACCACATCCAGGATCTAGTGATGAACCTAGATGCTCAGCTGTGAGTTTTGTATTTTGATTTAAAGAAAATAAGCTACAAGTTTAAGAGCTAAAATTTACCTTAGCATGGAACATTGCAAAATAATTTTCTTCTCCAGTTACTGCATTTACAAAAGATGCTAAAAAAGTATCAGTAGGAGCCAGCTAATTACATACAGTGAAGCTACACCACTAAAACTGTCAGTGAATCAGCACAGCTCCCAGTGTCTCTCAAAAATGCTCAATATTGATGTCTTCTGACAGAGACTTTTTCCTTTTTTAAAGAACTATTTAATAATAATCTTAGCAAAATGCAATATATTTTAAGGGAAAATAAAGCCAGCCTGTATCTGAACAGAAATGGTAAAAAAACCCCTGTAACTGTTTACTTAGGGGAGGTGAAGATGAGCACATACTTCACTGCAAAGATGGATATCCAGGTTAAAAGCACTGGCAGGGTAGATTTTCCTGGCTCGTGTTTAGAGATTTGGGTTCTAATTCCACTCACATCACTGGAATTCTGACAGCCAAGAAATGCCAAGCTATGCTTCAGAAACTGTAACTCCAAAAATTGCGTGGGATACTGGAAATATGATTGAAGCTGAGAATATGTAAAGCATTACATTAATAACAAAACATGAAAAAATCCCAAGACTACCCCAAAAGAAATGTCAGCTAGTATTCCCAGGTTCCCAGTTTTAATAGGGAAAAGTTTATCAATGTTAACATGATAGCAAAGCAACTTATAAAATCAGTCAGAGCAAAGAATCACATGAGTGCATCACTTTAAGTGATTAAAGGTTGCTTCAAATGTATCAGTTTAACAGAGCTGCATACCCTGAATTTTTGTTCTCAAACCCAGTGAAAGATAATGCAATGCTATATTCCTAACCATTTTAATTTTAAAGAAATGAGACTTATGAAATCAAGCTTGATGGTTTAGCAGTTTTCTGTGGACCAGTGTGTCAACCTCCTCCAATTTTCAACCAATTTTGAAGAGATCTTGAGGACATACATTTCTATGCAGTTCTGTAAAACTGCCAGGCTAATTTAATCTCAAATTAATAGAGACAGCTCAATTAAACTTGAGCTGACGAAGTTTCCTGAGCCTAGAAACAAAATACAGCACAGGGGAAACTTGCGAAGCAGAAAATATTCTTATATTCTGTGCTGCAAGTACAAGTATCAGCCCAGAAACATGGATGAATTAAGAGAAAAATAAAATTTATACTGTATTTTTCCTTAGGACAATCACACAACTCATTTTTATCTTCATTTATGACAGCAACCGCTCAGAAGAGAACATGAGATGTACATTCCAAGAGGTTTTTGTCCAGTTTATTTTGGAAGTCTGGAGACTCACTCCACAATGATGTTATGACTTTTCTGAAAAGGTATAGAAGTTCTCATAACCCAAAGCTAAAATTGTCTAAATTGAGTGTGCTATATCTTGAAAGAGAAAGCCAAAAGTAATATATTCCATTTACCTTTTGTCATTACAAAACCTCACACATTATCAACAAGATAATGAAACAGTCAAAGTTTTACTTCAGTGCTAAATTCACAGAGAGCATCAAAAGTTCTGTTTGGATCATTCTTCTTCATTTGGCTGCAAGCACATCTTCGACTCTGGGTGGTTTGCTCTTCATGGTTTTTTATCACAGGTCTACTGCCACATACCAAATAGTATCTGAAAGACTTTGCAGAAGGGGAACAAAACTGCACTTACTTCAGATTACTGATCCTGGCTTCTGTAGTTTCAATGAGGTTTTTTGTTTCTTCTTTCCACCGGTTTGTTGCTTTTTGCTGAGCTACTAAGAGACGTCTGAGCTCAGCAGTGGATTTGTGACTGGTGTCCTCCATCTCCTTGAGTCGAGCTTCATACCCATGTTCTTTCACTGCATGCTCATGCTCCATTGTGCTTATCTGAAAAAACACCACAAATGCAGTACACTCAAATCTCTCCATCTCTCACTTTCTAGCTTTTTTTTTTTCAGTTGTTTCACAGCGCCTGAGTTAAATTTATAAACATTTGTTGAAAGCATGTAACATACAATAATTAAACTTCTAATTATATACCCAGAGATACGTGTTCCCAAAGCCAATTTAAGCAAATAGTACAACTGACAATAAAGGATAATGAGCTGTGTATGCTTATTTTTGTAAGTAATCTTTATTCTTCTCCCTGGTGTTTTCTCCACAGAAACATGCTCTTTCTTTTTCATCTAGCTAAATCTGTTAGGAGTTTCTTAACTGCATCTGAAATCCTTTGTACTTCAGAGGGAAACGAAATCAAGCAGTGAATCTTATCTGTGACTATAAAGGAAGCCTGTCTGATTAAAAATGAGACAGACAAAGATTTAGTATATGCTTTCTATGCTTCATATCCACTACCTATGTGTAACAAGATTCCGATCCTTTGTTTCAGCAAAGGGCTCTGGAGTCGGACAAGATTTCCTGGTAAATTTGACAGCTTTCTTTATCTTGTAGTGCAAAGTGGAAGCCAGATTTGAGACTGTCCCCGTTCACACCTTGTAGAACTGCTTACTGAGGTTGTCTGCATTGCTCCAGATTCTCAGATCCCTTGTTTGGTAACTTTACACTATAGAGGGGCAAGTATCAGCTTTGTATGTTCAGAAAGCACATCAAGGATCCAAGCTGTTCCTCCCTCCAGAAGCCAAAGGTACCATGAATCTCCTGAGGTTACTACTGATTCCTAAACCCACTTGCAGTCTGCTCAGGGGCATTTAATGGAACATGTTCAAAAAGAACAATCCAGCTTTCAGCTAATAATCTTGTTTGCAGCTAAGCACAGAGAAGAATTTTCTCTGTCCAGAAAATACAGAGCCAAAGTTTGATTTAATAGCCACACTATTAAATGATTTATTAGTTACACGCTGCCCTGACAACATGGTGGACACACAACTAGAGGAACACTGGGCAGAATGTCAGAGAAAGATTTCTAACACATTAGAGACAGTAAATAAATGAAGATCGAAAATTGCAATATTATTTAATCTATTTATCTTATTTAAAGCAAAGAACATTTGGGGTCGTCTTATCAAGGGGAATTTAATACACATTAGAATACGATTTAATTAGCAGAGATTGAGTTACCCCATGGATTCTGAGGACACACAATGCGACAATAAAATTACTTTTAAGCAGCAAGCAGGAAGCATCATTGAAACTCTCAATCTTAATTTAAACATTTAATGCTTTTTTCTTAGAACTGCTGCCTTATTAAGCAAGTATCAGTCCTACATTACGAAAAAAAATGTATAAAACATACCTTTATTTTAGCTTTTTGTTGAGCCTCGACTGCCAGTTTTCTCAAACTGTCCATTTCATTTTGCAATTGTTCATTCTCTTGTTGAAGTTTTAGTCTTTGTTCACTGACAAAGGCACTCTTTTCTCTTTCTGAATCCAGAGTGCTTTGCAATTTAGAGATAACTTCCTGGCAATGAGATTTCTCTTCCTCAGAGCTAAAAGAGAAGGAAAGTCTGGCTGCAGCTGAAGAACTGAACAACTCTTGAACCAGAGGACAAAAGATAGAAACTGTGAACTATGCATAAATCAGCAAAGAATTTTAACATGATGGAATTGATAAAATCAATCTTGGTTTCAAAATTATGGTACTATGGTACTTATTTCAATTTATGATACTATGTCTGCTACTGAATAAAGAAGATTTGACAAAACCCTAACACACATTCAACAATTCAAAACGTCTGAAAGCAATTTCCATTGCTTTCTCTTCTTACTTCTGTAAACATCTGTAACATCACTTACTTCATTTCCAGTTGTTTCAGTTTATTTTGTATCATCTGCAGACTCAGCTGAAGGTCATCTTTGGCAGCTTCTGCAAGTAAATACTTCTGATACAGCTGCTCAAGCTGTCTACTGTTAGATTCATGCGCTCTGTGTTCCCTGTAGGTCTGAAGAGTAAACTTACATGTAAGTTTACTCCTCATTGCATCCTATTTTCCCATGATTTAAAACAAAACTGGATTTCTATCATTGTCACTGCAACTTGAAAAAAAAATTTCCAAAGATCTGATCAGACATTTATTTCGTTTTCTGTCTATTGATCTTAACTGGAATATGTACCAGCATTCCTCTGCATTATATTAAACATCTCTCTTTTGCTTTTTACACTTTTCAAAGAACATTCTTTTTCAGTTTGGTGTTGCAGCTTTAAAACGTTCTCTCTCTGGATTAAAAAAAAAAAACCAAACCCAAACAACTAACAACCTTAAAGTAAATATATGAAAATTTACAATTAAGAAAATCTACTCAAAAAATAAAATAAGAAAGGGAGAAACACATGAAAAATGGGAAAAATCTATGTATTTTTTCCTTCTGAAAAGAGGTCTTAAATGTAATGTAAAAATAGAAACAGCTGCCTTACCTTTTCAAGTTCTTCTTCCACTGCTCTCTTTTCTCTAATGGCTCGTTCAATTTGACTCTGTTTTTCTCCACATTCCTTTTTTATAGAAGTAATTTTAAAACAAGATTTAATAAATCAAAATGAAAATTCAAGAAGTGCTGAAGCCAAACCCCGCTCAGTTTAAATGTAGTTCTTGCTGCTGTCATGGATGCATTTGATTATATTTACCTGCTCATTATTTTCTCTATAGGATCATTCAATATACAGACTAAGACATGTAAAATGAAACCTTTTTTAAGATTTTAATAAAAAAATTAGTGCATAAATAGGTGCATAAGCACTGAATTCTTGTGGTCACCTGCATAAGTTATTTACAAGTTCCTGGTTCATTCAAAAATAGGACGACTGTGATCCACAGACTCTCTTAGGATAGTTTATCAGCTTTCATATATTTCATTTCTACACACGCAACTACAGATAAGCACAGAAGGCTGAGTTTAGTGTATCTCTGAAAGAAACAGGGATACTTAAGAAATGCCATCACATGGGAAATATTTTCTGGAGCACAGATCTCACTGCCAAAATGCCTGTGAACTCATCTCTGGAGACATACAGCACGTAATGTGCTATACAGTAATACAGAACTGTCCTACACAATTACTCATTCATCACGTGTTAGTTGACCTAAAATATTAAATTCTAGTGAAAGTATTTGATCAGCAAAACCTAGAAGTCTCAAATGTTTTGCTACTGAAAATATTTTTATCAGTCAACTCCATACCAGCTGAAGAGCTGAAACTTCCTCTGTTAGCCGAGAAATCTGCATCTTACATTGCTTCTTTGCAGTGTCTACCTGTGACCAAAAGCAAACCAAAACTACAAAATTAGTCCTACAAACTATTTTTCCATCTTGCTTTTTGACACACACATATATCTATATACACATATATAAAGTCTGTATGTTGTGCATGTATATAAAGCATGAAATTATCTGGGACTGCAATAACTGACAAAATTTATGACATAAAATTATAAGAATGATGATTATTATCAATCCATACTACTTTAACTGAGGTTGCTTAGGAGAAAAAAGGCACAAATGAAGACGCCACAACAAGTGTCATTCCCATCTTCACAGTGCAGCCTTCTCCATACCAGTGTCTGCAGAGACATCAACAGTTTTGGTTCTTGTTTAGGATACATGTCTAGACAATAAATGCTGGAGAGCATGGTGCTATCAGCAGGCTGCTTTGCCACTTATATTATCCAAACTCTTGTAAGAAAACTGCTCATGATGACCATGCACCAGCAGTAGCTTTTCACTCTGAGGAAAACCAAAAAAATCTTCCTATTCTGTCTAAACATCGTAACTTACTTCCTTTCTAATTCTTGCAGCAGTGCTTTCTACAAGTTGAGACATTTCATCCTTCAGTTTTTTGATCTCTTCTTCCTTTTGTTTCTCCTCAAAGAGTGCCTAGAAGAAAAATAACGAAATATGACCGACATTTCAGTGTGATACTTAGAGCACCAACAGAAAAACCCACATTGCTCAAAAGATACCTTTTGTTCCTTTTTACTTTGGAGTAGCTGACACTGAGACTCAACAAGAAAACAACAGTGAAAACCTGTTGCACTAAATGCACATTCTTGTAAATCAGAACCACACAATGAAGAAAGCACAAGAACCCAGAGCAAAAGGCAAAGCTACTCTCCAGTGCTCTGTCTGGGACCAATAAAAAAGGTAATAAAATAGGTCTCTCTTAGGAAACTGAATACCTTTAGACACACACACTCCTACATACAGCCAAGCGTTTTATATTAAATTACGCATCTCCCAGAAAACTAAAAGTAAAGGAATAAAAATTTCTAAGTAACTAAGGAACCTGCATGCAGACACTCTCATGTTGGGTAACAGTGAATCATGAGAATTACAGAAAAAAATTGTAGCAAGGAACCCTTCCTCTGGGGGATGTAAAAAAGCTACTGATGTTACAGTGTAACAGGGGAAAAGATTACAGAATACAGGATCTTGGATCTCACCTACCAAGAATCCTAGGTGGCACACAGAGAACGTGTATATGCATAAAGGGAGAAAGAAATAAAGAAGTCCCTAATGAATGAAATAAACTAAGCCTGTAGAAGGTTACTCATTCCAGGCAGTAACATGCCACTTCATTGGCCATGCTCTCTTTTACTGCTCCCATACAATTCAACTTTGTTTTCTGTTACTCAAACTACTCTTAAAATTCTTCAGATGTCTGTTTATAAGCTTAGATGTATGTGCTTTATAATGTTAACAGAAATGCTATTATAATTTCCACCTCAATCTTTTATAGAGCAGGAAGAAAGCAATTTAAAACAAAAAGTTTTAGCAGAAATGTATATTAATGTGCATTTTTTTTATTCTGTTCATTAATAGAACATTTTCTTATTTTCATTAAATTTTCTTCCCAGTTTGAAAAATTCAGGATGTTTTAGCCCAAGCAGTAAATTAAGAATTGTCTGCTTTGTTTTGGCTCCTTGAGTCATATTTTCATATCTTTATTTTTGGCATAAACATTATTCTGTGGTAGTTTAATCACGCATTGTACACAAAAGTTTCTTTTAAGGCTTCTCCTCATGTCTAGATTTCTTCGTTGATGACTCTGCACTTTGCTCGTTTCCTTTGTCTTGGGAACAGTTACAAACTCATAGCAGAGCCCTCCTTTTTATTCTGACGCCACCAATTTGTTCCTAAGTATTTGGTAAGAAACTCTGAACTCGTCAAAAACTTTGGAAGAGTCATGTTCAGGTACAGTGCTACCCCTCAGATCACCTTTGTCCAGGCATTCAATGTATGTTTTGAAGTTTATACTGTATGACAAGTCTGAGTGACGTGTGGTCACATCCCAGTTTGCTCTCTATGCATGACTCATTTTAGCACAACAGACATAAAAGAAGCTAGCTTGTGTATCCTAAACATCCTAATTTCTAGGAAATACCTTCATCCAGTGACTTACCTGACTTTTTTCCAGGTTAGCTTCTTCCAAGAGCTGTATGCAGTCTTGGACTTTTACAACAGCATCATACCTCTCACATTCTAGATCAGCAGACTTGGCCTGAAGCTCTCTGATCTGTTCCTCCAGGGCTACTCTTTCTGTTCTCAGCTGTTCAGCATCTTGAGCAGTAACACACAATCTACAAGACAGAAGAAATTTAACAATGTGATGGTTAATTAAGACAGTGATCCATTCAAACCGAGCTATTAGGAAGCATCTGTTTATAAATTGCCCAAAATGCATTGATTTCTGCTTGTTTTTGGACAGAGTATTTTGAGTTTGATGATTAATCAAGTCCTAGAAAGAAACAGAATTAAAGGAGTTAACTCAGATATCTAATCTCAGAAGATCCTTAGAAGAATCCCAGTGATATCCTGGGATACATCACTGAAAATGTTCTATATTAAACCAGAATAGAACAGCCCCAGAAGAAATAAAGTTTTCCTCTGTGGAGGAAACGGAATAATTGGATGCGGGCAATGAACTTGCAGCTATAGTATTAGAAAGAAGACCACTGGTAATTTCACAAGAGCTCAGGAATTCTTATTGTTTAACTATGATTGTCAGTATTGGCAGGCATGAGAAAGGACAAGAGAGCCTCAGAGGGATCGTCCAAAACATCTCTTTGTTACTTCCTAGCATGTTTGCCATAAACACATACAAAGACAGACAACCCCTCTATTTTTGTAGAGCCAAGGCATAATTCTTGCATGTATCCTGCTTGTTGGTAACACACAATGAGCTCTCTTTACCTTATTTCTAATTGGTTTATATTAGATTGCATTTGCTGCAAGCGTTTGTCAGAAGCTGTTTCTCTCTCCTGGGCAGATATCCTGTCTTCTTCCTGGAAAGAATAAAAGTATTACCCAGACATGATCTGAGCTTCCCTGAACAAAATAAAGATAGACTCACGTAACACAAGCTAGGTAACAACTTGCAGTTAATTTAAGGTCAGCATTCAGAAAATGACTGTCCATTCAATTGCAATGGAAATGATTCCTTTCTCTAGAATACCTTTCTGTCCAATTGGCTCTGAAGCTTCTCCTTCAATGTCATCATTTCTTCAAGCTTTGCATTTGCTGCCTGCCCATCTATTTTGGCTTGCCTGTATATAAAGAAAACAATTATTATAGAGGGGGGGAAAAAGGGTCCATTAAAACTTCGCTGAAACAGCTGTGAAGGGCAGAAAAATTTCACAATACTGTCCTTACAGGGCAGAAGAGGTTTCCCCCTTCTCCTTCTCACTATGTGGCACAGAGAGAGAGGAATACCAAATTCCAAAGTCCTGTGGAAATGACTTCTTAAAGACAGATTATGAGGAAGGTGTATGCATTTGATTAAAGGAGGAGGACTAGGCAATCAAAAACTTCAAGTAATTCAATAACAAGTATAATTAGTCACAGATACACAGCAGAGAAGTCTTTCGCAGAATCAGATTTCACTTTTTAGAGCAACAGGACTAGGAATTTAAAAAATCATTAAACACTTCTAAAGAATTTAGCTGATGTGCTTTGTAATCTGAATTATTTTTGTGGGCTTATGGAGAAGAGGAAAAAAAAAGGAATTGTTAGTGAATCATGTTAATGATTAGTGGTTCTTCATCCTCAGTAGAAAAATCTGTTGAAAAAAGCAACCCTCCTACTCCTCTGACTTGGGAACAGACAGACACAGACAGCCTTCACCTGGGGTGTAACCCAATTATTGAGGCTGCATATTAGGCTAAATTTAAGAACCAATGACTGACTCTATGATAAAGTTAGAAGAGAGCAAACATGTATTACATTAGCTCATGCAAACTGCAGCACCAATAGCCATGAAAAAAATTAGAAAATATTTAATACTTCTAACAATCAACTTCAAGCAAAAATTTCTTATAGAAATACTGATTTTGAATTAAGGGCATAAAAGTCAATACTGTACATACATGAAAATCTCAAGCAAAATACACATAATCCAAGCAATTTTACAGCAATTACTTTATTTCAGCCCAATTAATCGGAGAAGTTAATGTGGTTACAATTTCTTTAACAAGCAAAAACTACAATAAAACCATTATTCCTAAACACACTCTTCAGTGCATGCCCAAAACTTTGACCCTTCTCCATCTGAAGCATCGCATCTTTCTCCTACAAGAAGCACTGTAAATTCAGGAGGACACTAAATTGCCTCCTGCCAAATATTTTAAAAGTGTTGTAAATACAAAATAAAAACTCAAAAGGCAGCATAAGAAGGGAAAAATAAGAAAAACAAAGACATCATAAAAAATCAGAACACCTTAAGTATTAAAAATGCATTTGAACACCAAATTCAGATTCAGACTGAATTCAGATGTATGCATTTTACAGGCAACACATTGATTCCAAAGAGGAAGCTTTTATTCTACACTGTGCAATCTATCTTTAACCTCATCTTGGCAAGTTATCTCTGTTTGAGAGCTTTAAGATTCTGAAATGGAGATCCATGCCCTAGCAGTGCCAAGTTTCTTAATTTGTGTGTTTTATCCAGGCTACACCAACCTAATTTAAACCTGAATTCTCTAACAGATGAGTTGGTTTTTTTCAATCTGCTATTGCATTCCTGACTTAGTACTCTTATTACCATAAATCAGGGAAAACTATTAAAAACATCTAAAATGATTAAATTGTCTGCACTATATACTATATAATCCATGCAGACTATGTCTTTATCTTTACCAGAAGCAACTGGTGAAAATATTCCAGACTTCTTGGGGAACCACTGCAGTACTTTTTAGGGCTACATAGAGCTGCTCCTATTAACTTTGGGAGTAAAACACAGAAGAGTTTTTAGGGGTGCAAGGACTTTAGGCTGATCTAAGAGGAAGGCGAGCATAATCAGTGCCTGTAATTAGAGACGGATAATGACTGAATTTCTTGTTTTACACTCAAGTCCATGAATCTACTGTTGAATGAAACAAAATTTTAATTTGACCTCAACCATCACTAATTAAAAGAGAGAACAGACACAGTAAACTGGAATTGAAGAGAGTTCAGCTGCAAACACAAATAATCATGAAATTGTGTCACAGATAATATTTCTCCTTTTCCTTGATATACTTCAGGTGTAATTAAGACTTCTTTTGCCTTTAACTTCCACAGAACCTATGGTTTAGAGCTCTTTATTGATAAGAAGTGCACATTTTATTAAAATTATTAAAACTTGGAAGCTTGTTTGAACATTCAAATTTCAGAACTGTGATGACTTACCATGTAAATGGCTTTTGAACAAACTGTATTCTGATGAAAGCCTATCTTCAGAATCAATTGTGCTGTGATACTGACACTTTTTTTTCTTTTAAATCAAAGGTCAAATGTGGACTATTTCAGGGAAAAGCTGAACCAAACAACACTAGCTGGAAATATGTTACCATAACACTAATGATGTCTAACAAAGTTCAGAGACAGTTACTGAAACTATTTTAACTATGAGGATGAAATTAACTCGCAGTACAAACAAGACCCATGACACAGCAGCAGGTCAGGAAAAGACAGAGAAAAGACAGTAATTTTTTTTTTAATCTGCCTGGTTTATACCTCAGTTGTTTTCGTAGCTGCTCTAGTTCCACACTTTGTTCTGTCACAGTTTTCAGAAACTGCTGATTGGTCTGCAAAATAAAGAGAAATTTGTAACATGTTCATTATAGTATTGAAAATGTTATACATTCAGAATTGTTATAGGACATTTCCACAGAATATAAGATCATAAAAAGAGCCAGTAAGGTCCATTTAGCACTGTAGCTGGTCTTCAAGTGCCAAGGTTTATGTAGAGTATTTCATAAAGTGAAAGCAGAGGGATGTTCCTCCCCTTCTTTCCCCATACTTTAGTAATGCAAGAACTTCATGAGACAAAAACTGTAGCAGCTCAGACCTGTCATTTGCACTTCCATCTAGTTCAGGAGTCTGGAATCCCTTGTGACACTGAGTACCACAGCAGATCATGCACTGCTGCGAAGAATTCCTGTGTTTTAGGGACAAGGGACAACGAGCAATTGCTCATCCTTCATTTATTTCTATGCAAGCGATAGTGCTGGAAGTGTAATTCTCCTTCAAGTGTCTTCCCATTTAAGAATAATTTCATATTTTTATGAAAACTAGCCTTTTCTAAAGCTTACATATACCTTACACTGAGATATTAAAGATGACCACAGTGGCAGGCAGCATTCAAAATGCTCAATATTCTCCTTTTCCCCCCTCTCTCCTATTAATTGTTATGTTCTTGCTTTTTTGACTGTTGCTAAGAATTGTTTTCAGGCACTTCCTACTTCTAAATATCTAAATTCTAAAATATCTATTCTGAGTGGTAACACTTCATTTCAAGACCATCACGGAGTACCCAAATCAAAAACCCCATCCTGCCCATAGCTAATATTTTGGTTTCATTAATACCAATGAAACGTCAGATAAAATTAACTCAATCGACAAGATCTTTCTGCAGATTTCTGCAGTTTACTTCAGTTTTTACTACCCTAAATATTTTAACATCAGCAGTGAACACTGTTGTCTCAATACTGAATCTCACTTCCAGAAGATGCATAAATATGCTGAACAATTCCAACCTGAGCACATCTAGAAAACACAGCTGTTTTACCACAATAAAAAACGTGGCTAATTAATATGTCTCTTCACTTCCCATTTTTCAGTTTGTTAGTTCAAAAAAGAACTTGATGCTTTACCCCATGACATCTTTATGCCTTTGGTAACAGATGGTGCCAAATGTTTTTTGGATAATGCAAACAAATGGATTATCATTATCTTAAATACTGTCTTTTCTCTGATGTGAGGAAAAAAGGTTTCAGTGATAAAAACAAGAGTAGGCTGCTGGAGTAGGTTAAGAGTCTTTTTGCACTGCCAGTATTCAAAACAAACACTCGAAAAAAAAATCATACAGGAATCATGTCTTTCAAAAACAAAGCTGCTCAGCCAAAAACTTAAAAACTTCACCCCTTCTTTCACCTAATTTTTCTACAAAAAACTACTTGACAGTTTCTACTAAAACTGTTTGTCAATTTTGGAAGTCTTAGGCTAAAGCTTAGCGACTAAAAAGTTTCCCAGTCTAAGGACGTGAATAAAGCATTGGAAGATTATTAGAGCTCAGAAAAATGTGCAAAAAGGTGACAAAGACACTGAAGACAGCAGCACCAAAATAGGAGTGGATAAACACGTGCCAGAGGTAGCATATGCAAGAGGGCATAATTAAAAAAAATGTTTCCTTTGTGAAGATGTTTTTGAATGTGTGAAGTACACCAACCATATAATTCTGAAGTACACTAACAATACTATAATTCTGAGTGTAAGCTTACCACTGAATTATAAAAGAAAGAGCTCACATAAAATTAAAAGCTGACCTCTCAACCACCTTGACCCGTGTTTGGAGCTCAGGAATAAAGCCATCACTACTTTCTCGTTGCTGGAGAAGTCTGCAAATTTGATTGGCACAATTTCTTTTTCAACCAGGTATGTATGAAGGATTTTTTGCTTTGATTTTATACTTTGGTGGTCTAGGAGGAAAATAAATAAATTCTGGTTCACTGCTCAGAAGGTTTTACTCACCAACTCTATTTTCTCCTTGGCCACGTGCAGTTGCCGAGTCAGCTGCTGAAAGCTAGTCAGTTGATCCTAAAAAGAGAATGAAGACTTTCTTATAATTATAATAATCATAAAGAGTGCATAATTAGAAAGCTTCATAGTCAACTGAGAATATTTTCAACTGCCTCCTTCCAAAACTCACATGCACCTACTATCAAAACATGAAAGTACAGATGAGCAGTGCCTTTAAAGAGCCACACAGACCGTGATGCTGCTACAAGCATTTTTGCTAAGCAAAGCAAAAAGACCTGTAGCCCTTAATTAAAAAGTGCCTGTTATGGACATTTTAATTTGCTCTTTGCCATACAGGATCTCTTGTTTCCATACAAAAAAAAAGGCTCAGTTAAGGTCTTGAGTCCTTGAACGTGAACTCTGTCATCCTAGAACTAGCATAACCCAGAAAAACCACGTGCAGCATGCCAGGTGCCTTCAGAGCAGAGAGAGGACTGAAGTCCCTGAGCTGAAATACCTTCTAATTCTGCAAGTTAACAGTCTCAAGGCCAAGGACATGCTAGAAACCTATTCCTGCCACTCCCTTACCTACTACATCCAGTCCTTATGATATCCTCTCTCCTCCTTGCCTTCTGTCAGTTCTAATTCTACTTGATCTTACCTATTTCTATTTACCTCTGACAGCTGTTTGCTGCTCCTTCACTGAAAGCTAAACCTAAAATAAAAGTTTATTTAACTGGAGAGCTGTTTTCTCTGGGAGACCAGTAGCACTTAAGAATAAAAAGCAGTTTAACCTTGTTATTGTCACAGTGGCATTAAAATCCACCAAAAATTTAGTCACTAATAAAAAAATGGAATCTGGCAGCCCGAAACACCCTCAACAGCTAACGGTGACTCTCTATAGTCTACTGTATGAGTATGTTATTAGTAACTGACAACACAAAACAAGAAATAATCTAATAGAAGAAACAGGAGCAGAAAGCTGGAACTACACAAAGATAAGAGTCCTCTTTACCATTTCTTGAAATAATTATGAAACTTGACAGAGTATAACAGCTGCACAGACACTTACCCTGTTTCTCAGAAAAGATCACATAGCTAAGGTGAACTTAATACCACAAAACCCCAAAAATCAGTAAAAAAGTATTTCTGAGGTGAGCTGTAACTGTGCCCATAACGTGTTTGAAAACAGACAGGGAATATTAAAAGAATTTGTAGGTTCTATTTACAGGCCTAGAAATACATGTAGCAAGGTACATGCAGGCATCAAGTTTCTGTTAGTTCTTCGCACACTGAGCATCTTTCCATAGCTCACTGGAGCAGAACAGCTTTTCTAAGAATTTCCTGAGGCCTTCCCCAGACACAGCAGAAGAGAAACAGGCTGCTAAACACAAGCTAACATTAGACAAATATCAGAGAACTTGATTTTTCATCTGTTTACACATGCTTCTTTACTGAATAACAGCAGGAAATGGAGACTGCTTTTCTAACTATTCAAACAGGAGAACAGATGAAAGACTTTCACCTCAGAATTCAGAAATCTCAAGCAACTTTTTCAGATGTTTTACTGAAGATTTCCAACCATTCAATTCAAACACAGGATTATTAATACGCACAAGCATATTTTGGGCATATATATATACATACACAAAGAAAACCTAAAAATGAACAGAAATAAATGAAAATTACATTCTGCTTTTTCCTTTCAGTCACAAGAATCTGCGTTTCAGTCAGGCGCTCCTGGTACTGCTGCTGAAGTCGATCGTGCTCCCGTAACAACGTCTGCCAGCGCTCAACTGCTTGGTCTTTTTCCTAAGTTACAGAACAATATTCTATTACAGCACATTTATCTTCACCTATCATTCTCTAAAAATACAGGTCTTAACTTCTATTTTGAAGAAATGCCATTACTTACGCTTTTCTCTGCACTCATTTTAACTACACAGAGAAAATGCCAAATTCAGGTGCAGAAAAGCAGATGCTTGGAAGTTCAAGCTCCACTTACAAGTGAATTGCAAGTTTTCTGCCTTTTTTTTTTTTTTTGAAGAGCTCAAACTTTTACAGGTCTTTAAAGTAGACCTACAGTATAGATAACATTCAAATATCAAAATTCAGCTGTCAAATTCAACTTAATCATACACAACAAGATTGATATACTGTAATAAGCTGAACAAAATTGGCTTGTATTTTCAGATTTAGATATTATTTGCTATATCCCACATACAGTTTCCTCCTCATACCACTTTACAATAGTTTTGATTAAAAGGACAAGCTACTACAAAAAGCTTGAACTGAAGAAAACATTTCATTGAGTTGCTGATCGTGAATTCAACATAAGGATCAAGTCAACTACGTAAAATTACTGACACAAATCAATACTAAAAAATTATTTTATGAATCTAGGAAAGAAGTTTCTTCAGGTCTTTACGCTCAAGAGGGCCTCAAAACAGCCTCAAGGAACTCTGAACAAATGATTTTAGAATCAAGAAATAAAACAGCCTCCCCTAATCTGCCAAGGCACAACAAGAGAAATAAAACAATATAACTGTTTAATCTCACACACCTGCTTTGCCAGCCGTAGTTGTTCTTGAAGGGTTCTCACTATGCCTTCATCTGCAGGAATATCAGTTTCCAGATGCATGAAAGGAAGAGCCTCCAGTTGCTTCTCAAGAGGCTCTTTCAACTCTGCATGAAGTCTGGAATTCAAAGAACTAAGTTCAGCAAAGTATTTCTTTAACAGGGATTTTTTTAAACAACTGAAATATACTGTACCTTCCACCTGTACATTCTACTTCCTTCTAAGTCAAATTTAAATCTATGAAGTCATTTTCTGTAAACACAATGGACAGTTTGGAATAGTTTCACATCTATTTCTTTTAGTGACATGGTAAAATCTCCTATACCTAGTGCTGTAATCTATATTAAGCACTTAAAGACTCTAACATTAAGATCCTGAATTTACTTAGCAGTTGAAGATTTCAAAGATTTCAAGGTCCTAGAAAAAAAACTTTTTAATGCTTAGAAATCATGAGAAACAGTAGAAGTAACATGTCAGTGCAGTTATTTACCTTTCATTTTCCTTGGTGACTTCTTCCAATTTTAGCTTCATCTCACTCATTTGTGCCTGACAAAAAGACACGTAAGAGTAAGCAATCATTTAAGTTACACAAATTCTGGTAACACTTTCATCCTGTATTTCTGACTGACACTGCAAAAGATGGACAATTTAATTCAGCACAACACAGTAAATGAAAGTCAATTGCTTTTTTAAGGCAAGTCACAGGATGCCACTCAAATTTAACAGTTGCCAAGTCCTGTTACACCTCAGCATTTGGCAGTTATTACGGGCATTAAACTTAACCTTTTGAAATTCTTATGGCTCTTACAGATTGATTTTTAATTAACTCAAGTTCTTTTAGGGGTATGGTGGATAACTCATCTTTTATGCTGTAAGCATTTGAGAATAGTTTAGGAATTAACTGAGGAGAAACTCCAGTTATATGAATCAAACCGGCTGTTTTGTTTACCAGTGCGAGAAGGCCGTAGTGCTTCTGTTGCTTTCTGAAATTGACCAGGCTTGAAGACTATTCACAAAGTTTTTATGATAGACAGATCAAACAAATTAAGTACATTAAACCAAAACCATGTAGATCACAAGTGAAAATTGCTTTCTGTATGCCAAAGGTCTTAACGTCACTTTGCTTTTCAGTCATGCCACAAAGCATTAAAAGCTTCATTTCGCGTGGCTGAAAGGAGGATGGTTCCCTTCCACCTCAACCCCCAGGATAATGCACTGTTGCAACTTGGACAATCTCCCAAAACTTTCACAGAAAGCTCTCCATTCATCCCCTTGAGGCAGCCTGCAGTCCAGCAGCTTCGTGAAGCATGACAAAAACTAGTGGCCTACATATTAAGACCACTAAAGAAGATCCAGTCTGAAATGTTAGGAATGCCCATACCTGATAAAGCTGCAGCTGTTCTTTCATTTCCCCCACACGTTTATCATACTCTGTGATCAGAGTTGACAAGCTAAGAAGTTGAAAAACATGCTCAGAATAAGTTTTGTAAATGCTGAGATGCTCAGATAATTAACTAGTTTTAAAGAATTCTTAATCTAGAGACCAGAACAGAACAGTCACTTTTCTTGGGTTCAAAGCTCAACATTCCCCAGAATCAAATGAACAAATTTAATCACTACTTTTAAATAATGATCATTAACAGCAGGAGTCCTATATAACAGAAATAGAACATATAATGGGACATTATAAATGACCATTAATACAACATTAATATTTTATAGATTCACACAGAATTCCAAATATTAAAAGCCTAGACTTCATTGCTGCTTTCACACAGAATAGTAAAGTGGCCTGTAAGACAATGCAGAACACCGCAATTCTACTTCTATACTTTTTCCCTCCTAATATTTTCATAATTGATAGCAATTCTCTGAAAATTCTATATTAAAAGCTAACATGAAAAGCTAGGTTGTTTTTGTAAGAGGAAATCACAGTGATCATGAAACCATTTACTGATAGACAACTGTTAGTTTAAGAGTGAAAAAAAAAAATTAAAGACATCCCCATGATCTCAACAGACAGCATCAGTGACCTGTGTTACCTAAATCAGTACAATCTTATCAGAACTTCTGTTTATTCTCTCAAAATTTAGACTAGAGAATGCCTTCATTCATGTCTCAACCTTCAATTTTAGATTGTGGAAGCAAAGCCAGTTATTTCAGTTACTGAATAAACATAACAGCACCTAAACCCAACTTTTACAGTAACACCTCTACAGACACGTGCACACAAGAGCCGGTTCGCCTGGATATTTACACTCCTATGAGCACATGACAATTTCCTTCAAATACATCGCAGTATTCCCACTTATCACTTGGAATCAGTTACCTTTGGTCCCTCATCCTGGATCCTGATGTGCCATCACCACCAAGGGCATGCTCCTGGTAATGGAATAATTTACTTATTAGTACTTGCATATAACTAAATGTAGTTTTCAACTTTTATATGAAACCCAAAACTGTCTGTACCATAATCTGTACACCATATGCCACAGAATCACTCTCAGATTTATTTTCAAAAACCCTTGAGTGCTGGCTCAATATGAAAAAATAATGATTTTTTTTTTTTTCCTGGAGATGCTCTGATCTAAAGCATAATTGCATCTGAGGGAAAATCAACTCAATCTTAAAGGAACAATGATAGGTTTGTGTAAGTGCTTGGTTCATTTCCATGCATCTCAGCATCAGGGAGGTGCTGAAGCCCGAGCTTCTGCATAAGCTTTCAGACAGGCTTATGGTTACCTCAACATGAGGCCAATCTCTTAGGAAAGGGAAGTCTATAAAAGTGAGAAGGTCTACTAAATTACAAATCAAGTGCTCTTTCACGGATAAAACATTCAAAAATGCACCAAAAATGCCCTAATTCACTGCTAGGGCAGTTTTGTTTTGCTGTTGCTGCGTTGTATGATGGATCCAAACCAGGGCCAGACAACACTGAAGCGGGCTGTGCTCCATATTTGCCAAGTTGTTTATCACAAAACCTCATCAAAAAAATTCTTACTACTTCCATCCCTGAGCTCACATACCTGCGCAGCAGTAACTCTCAGAACCTCATCAGTTTCATGGTGTCCAAGCGCCATTTTTAGCCACTGATCTGAAAAACACCACGTTTGAGAACCATGGCTATAACACAGGCCTTTATCTACATAAACATGACTGGCAGTCAGAAATATGTTTAACACTGCAGTGCTTTGAGGGCAAAAAAAAGCTTCTAAAATTCTTCTATTTAGCACAACTGTTTAAAAAAACCCCATGAGCTGAAAAAACCTTCAGGAACTGAAATAATAATAATAATGAATTTCATTCCTTTCACATTCTATTATTTTAGGAAATATTTTTGTTCTGTTTTTTAAGAATCTGAGTAACACTTTTGTAACTGGAATGGGTAACTACGAAGAAAAAGGACGTAAGGAAGGTAATGGCTTCATTTTGATTTAAATAACTTCTTACCTACTTTTCTTGATACACATCCCATAGTTCTTTTACTAACTCTAAACTTCTCAAGGATGATATAGGAAAAAGGCAGTGAGGACAGGAAGGAGGTAACAGCAAAGGAATGCCAGGGAACAGGAAGGGGAAAGTTACTGTCCTTACCAGCCAAAGGATGTAAACATGAGAGCCCATAGGTGCAAAAAGGGACAGATTTTAAACATCAGGTATAGAAGTTCATCTTCAACAGTAAAGCTGAAAAAATTCTGAAAAAAGCTGCAGGGTGTATCACAAAAATATGTAATGGAATGGAGGATTATGATTTGTAGGTCTGGCTACTAATATTTCAAAAAGAATTCAGGTAAAACAACCTTCTTTACAGCTATATATTTAACACAACAAACACTTACTCTACAACATTAAATATAATAGTATTTAGAGACTCTCTTTTCAGCTGTATTACACACATTCAGTGTTTTAGAACTTTGATTTCACATCCATGAAGCAAGAGAAACATCAATCCACGCATCAGACTCAGGGTAGGCCTCAAACAACTTAGGGCTCAGCTGGCACAGAAGCCAACTTCAGATCCGTCTTTTAGCACTTGTGAAAACATACAAATATTTTTTTTTAAAAAGAGGATTAAACTCTTTGATAGGAAAGGCAATTTTTATCACTTCACAGTGAATTCAATCTGACTTCTACTTAGTCTCTAAAGATTTATAAAGTAAGAAGCTACAGCCAAAGTAAATATATATGAAAAGGCAAAATTCCAATATTTGAAAAAACATAATTTGTTCACATCACAGCACAGTAAATACTCTTGCAAAGCTCAAGAAAGACACAGATTTTCGAACCAGAATGACTCTGTTATCTCAGATGGAAGCTTTTCTGCTACTGAAATCCTTGGAATCAAAAGTTGGTCTTTCACCTTTGGCCACCCAAAGCCATCACATGAAACTTGGTACCCACTGAAATTTTGAGGTTTGAGTGATGCACTGCCTGCACCGTGACCTGGTCTTACTGCTGTGCTGCCAAGTTTTCCTGCAGCACTAATTAGGGACAGTGACAATCCCTGGGATAATGCATCTGCCCCATCTCCCACTTATAGGAACAGAAACTCTGCAGAAGCAATTTTTTTTGGCCAGTATTTTGTTGGTACGTAATTGAGATGTATTCCGATTAAGTAATATTAAATTATATTAAAACCATCAAAATAACAAATCAAATAACACATAATTAAAAATACCGATTTTAGTCTATAAAGCAAATTTCATTAATAACTGGCAAGAGAGCTTTAAAGTGTAAGTAAAGCGTAGGAAACGCCGTGGTTTCATAACTACAGAAGCATTAATACAAAGCCGCATGTGTTTTTGGCTATTACTCTCATTATCAGTTCTTAATTATTAGTGTTTAGCCAACTAAAAGTACTATCCATGCTGTTACTCACTGCAGCGAGCACTGAGAAAGCCACGGAATATAAACCTTCACTGCTACGGAATATAAACCCTCACTACCAACACTCACCTGGCCGTGCCTTGTTCCCAGCTTTCCCCAAGCAAACTCCGCGAAGCCCCGGTGAAATGCCGCTTGTCCGGCCGCGGGCGGGGAGGGAAGGCGAGACCCGTCCTGGAGGAGCCGAGGCGGCAGCTCGCAGGCGCCGGGGCGGGACGCGCTCCCCTCACC